>APFE030713545.1:0-16932 GCA_000404065.3 Pinus taeda
TCATGTTTGAATTTCACCAACTAATTAACTCAAGATGAATTAATTAATTATTTTACAAACAGTTGGTGAGACTAAATTTGAATTTTAATTCAAGGACAAATTAAAATTGGAATATATCGTGAAATGCTATCTATAGCAATGCTATTTTTAGAATTTCTATTTTTAGCATTTATTGTTGCTATTTTCAACACTCCCTCTCAACAGGAAAGGGATTATTTTCCACCCCGATCCTGTCTCTGTGTAACTCGAATTTAGACTTTGACAATGCCTTAGTCAAAATGTTAGCATCTTGCTCCTCGATCGAAATATACTGCAACAGCATGATCCTCCTTGTGACACAGTCTCTGAGATGATGATACCGAATGTTGATATGCTTGGACCTGTCATGAAATATTGGATTCTCAGAGAGTTTGATACAACTCTGATTATCACAATAGATCACAGTTGGATCCATCCTCTAATCAAACAAGTCAACTAGAATTTTCTGCATCCAAATGGCCTCACATGTTGTATGACTTGCAGCCATGTATTCAGCCTCTGCTGAGTTGAGTGCAATTGACCTCTGTTTCCTATTGTACCAAGAAACTGCAACTAAACCAAGGTTGAAAATTCCTCCTGATGTGATCTTCCGATTTGATGGAATCCCTGCCCAATCTGCATCTGTGAACCCCTGTAGCTTCACTCCCTCTGATCGTCTATACCATAATCCATATTGAGATGTTCCTTTGAGGTATCTCAAAACATGCTTCGCTGCCTTTTAAAACAACTTGGTAGGTTGAACCATAGCTTGTCTCAGCTGGTTCACCACATAGCACAAATATGGTCGCGTGTTCACTAAGTACATCAATGAACCCACAAGCTACCGATACACAGTAGCTTCTACTACTTCTCCTGAAGTAGCATCCTCCTTCCTCCATTTACTTGCTAGAGGAGTCTACATGGGCTTGCACTTCTCCATGTGGAATCTCCCGAGTATCTCATTGGCGTACTTGCCTTGAGACACAAACACTTCCCCATCCTTCTGCCACACTTCCATGCCTAGAAAGTAGTGCATGAGACCCATGTCTTTCATCTCGAACTCTGTTGCAAGGTCCTCATTGCAAGACATGATCAACTAATCATCACCTGTCAATATCAGATCATCAACATAAAGAGAAATGATCAACTGGTTACCTTCCACCATGATGTGGTACAAGTTCTCATCCACTTCACTCTTTGTGAAGCCCAACCCGGTGAAGTAGTTGTCGATCTTGGTGTACCAAGCACAAGGTGCTTGCTTCAGCCTGTACAAAGCTCTCTTGAGTCGGCACACATGCGACTCATGATCGAAGGTCTCAAAATCTTTCAGTTGCTCTATGTACACCTCTTCCTCAATCTTGCCATTGAGGAATGAAGTCTTCACATCCATCTAATGGATATTCCAACCCATCTGTTCTGGTAGTGCCAACATCGATCTGATAGATGAGTACCTTGCTAGGAGAAAAAGTCTCATCATAGTCAATCCCCTCGACTCGTGAGAAACCATGGGCAACAAACTTTGCCTTATGTTTCTCCACACTACCATCAGTAGCATGCTTTACCTTGTAAAGCCAATGAGAACTCACAACTGACTTGTTCTTCGGTCTTGGAACCACATCCCAAACACTGTTCTGAACTATGGAGTCATACTTCTCCACCATAGCATCAACCCAAACTGGCTGCGACATTGGTTCCCCAAAGAAAGATGGTTCAGTCTCTACACATTCCCCAACAAGGGCCATGTATCCAGTGTAGCTATCAGGTGACCTCCTCTATCTGCACTGAGAAGATGGTTCTCCCACATTCTCTCTCACATCTGACAACAATCTATCAACTTCTCTTGTGTGCTTCCACCCGTCTTTGGAATACTCTGCATGAGTGAATGTCTCCACTCTTAGAACCTCTGTATGCAGTTGCTCCGCATCAGTCTAAGGCTCCTCCTCCTTAGTAACCAAAAGTTCCTCCTCTGCCTACAACTCGAGCTCCCTCTCAACGGAAACTCGCATGGCCTTCAGCTCATCGAACTTAAGATCTTTGTGAACCAATGTCCTCTGACTGGTAGGCAAATACACCCGATAGTTGTGGGGAGTATCAGTGTACCCCACAAGTATCCCCAACTCTGTTGTTGGCTCTAGCTTCTTCCGGGCATCCTTGGTCACATGGAAATAAACTGATGAACCAAAGATCCTGAAGTGACCCACATTTGGTCTCTTCTTGGAGAAAGCTTCCTATGGTGTCTTCATCTCAAGTATGCGATGCAGGCTTATATTCTGCAAGTAAACCGTTGTGTTGCATGCCTAAGACCACAACTGAAGTGTTAGACCTTGGTCATGCAGCATCACCTGAGTTGCTCCCACTGTCGTTCTATTCTTCCTTTCGGCCACCCCATTCTACTATGGGTTATGGGGTGTCGTCAACTCCCATTTAATCCCCTCTACTGCACAGAAGTTCTTAAACTCTTGAGAGACATACTCTCCACCATTGTCACTTCGCAAGACCTTGATCTTCTTTCCTGATTCTTTCTCAACCAAGGCTTTGAACTCACAAAACCTTGAGAATGTTTGATCCTTATTCTGCATGAAATAGATCCAACATTTACGAGAAAAATTGTCAATGAAAATCACATAGTACCTTTTTTTAGTGGTGGAGACTGTCAAGAATGGTCCACACACATCTGTATGAACTTGCTCCAAGATTGCTTCAGCTCGACTGTCTTGATCATAAAAAGAAGATTTTGCATACTTACCCAAGGTACAACCTTTGCATGTGTCCACTTACTCAAGTTTACTTTTGGGAAGTCCGATAGAAATCTACTGCATTATCTTCAAGGCCTCATGGTGCAAGTGGCCCAATTGTCTATGCCATAACTCACCAATATCTTCGCTTTGCACCAATTCTACTTTGGAACTCAATGCAACATAGCCATCTACCTCCGGCTTGTAGAGATTCTTCACTCAAATCCCAATCCTCTTGGTCTGATCTGTGGCTGTGTGTCTTAGGAATTCCTTTCCTTTACTAAAGACTACATCATAGCCTTTGTCTTCCAACATTGCGACCAATACCAAGTTTTTCTTCAATCCAGGCACATACTTTACATCAGTCAGGGTGAGAGGAGCTTCATGCTCCCTCTGAAACACAAGTGTACCTTCACCTGAAACATGGTACTTTCCATCATTGCCCATCTCTATGTGCATGTGGAGGTATTTCTCCTCCAAGGTACTGAATAAACTCTTATTGTCGGTCATGTGGAATGAGGCTCCACTATCCAGGTACCAGACACAACCCATCATCGATGAAACCATGCATGCAACGAGGGTAAAATCCAATTTGAACTATGAGGCCAGTGCCTCACTATCTGATCCTTTCGAGGATCCCTTCTTGGATTTCTTCAATGGACAATTAGTTTCATAATGGCCCACCTCATGACAATTAAAGAATCTCACTTTAGATTTGTCAATCTTCTTCATTGCATGGGAAGAAATTGATTTGGAATGGGAAGCCTTCCCTTTCCCTTTCTGTGCCTTACTTACTAAGGCTAGATTTTCTTCATCATCATGCTTACATGAAGAACCATCTCTGGTGCTTCTCCTTATCTCCTCCTACATCAGATCCAATCACAGTCGTTCCCAATCTGGCAGTTTCTCTCTTCCATTCACTGAGTCTTGGTAGCTATGGTAGCTCTTAGGAAGACCAAGGAGAGAATGACTCACCATATCATCATCAATTGTCATGATTCCTACACTTCCAAGCTCATCTCTACAGGTGGTGAGCTTGTTCAGATATGTAGAGATCGTGTCGCCCTTTCACATTTGATTTTCCAAAGCTTGTCTTCAGTGCCAACTTCCTTTGGTTGTTGTTGTTCTGATATAGATCCTTCAATGTCTTCCACATTGGAAATGGAGTCTCCTTCCGATGGAGACTTGAGACAATATGGTCGCGAACTCCCTCTAGAAGAATCCTCCTCACTCTCGCCACACATTTCTTCCATTTCGCCAATTCTTGGGCATTAGCTACTGCTGGTTTGGGGTTTTCTTGATTAATGAAGTCCTTCAAACCATTGTCCTCTAATACCGCTTCCATGTAATCCTTCCATGCTATGTAATTCGAGCTGCCATCCAAGGCATACTTGAGTCTCAAGCCATTGAACACCATTGGTGAACTTTGAGATGTGATAAGAAATCGATTTTGTACCTACAATCAAGAACTTCAAACTTCAAAATTCTCCCTTCTTTGTATACTGTTCTCCACTTTGATCACCTTTGCTCTGATACCATGTAGAAATTCTCACTATAGATTAAACTGATTATGCAATGTACTAAAGAAAAATACTTAATCTACTTCTACGATCAAACTTGCAGAAGCTTAATCGATTTTGAGCAAGATCAAACAAAACACATATAATAGAGAAGAAGATTCAATCACACATTAAACATAGAAGAATACTTGGGGGAAAGCCTCAGCTAAAAACCCTGCTACCTATATTATCATACAAGTGGAAATATCTCAGGATTACACAAAGCTTTAGTTCTGAAGCTATCCAATTCTCAATACAATCCCTCACTGTTGCTCATAGACAAAATAGACAACACATATGCCTTCTCCTTTGTCCTCCAAGCCTCCTATTTCCTTGTGTAGTTTCTCCTGGGTCCTCCATCTGCCACCTATGTGATTCTCACCTCACACACTGCTTTGACCTCTATAGTAACTGTGCAATAATGAATTCCTTCTGCATGCAAGAGATATTCACATGGGAATATTCTAGCAACTAATAGTATGCTGTCCTTGCCTTTAATCTCAACTGGGTTTTCTCTGAACTGACATGCATGAGTTATTTATGAGAGAATCCTCAATTATCTAGAGTACACTAGTTACATGCATGTATGCATTAACTAACGGAACTCACAATTAGTACCACAAACTGTTTGGAAGTAATTTAACTGGACTTAACTCAGTTACCTGAGCTAACTAATTACAACTCAAATACAACTCATCTTTATCTCCTTAATTAAGGGATAACTTCCTCAATCAAAGGGATAATTGTTTCATGTCTTCACAAAGACTTCATGTTTGAATTTCACCAACTAATTAACTCAAGATGAATTAATTAATTATTTTACAAACAGTTGGTGAGACTAAATTCGAATTTTAATTCTCAATTTTAATTCAAGGAAAAATTAAAATTGGAATATATCCTGAAATTCTATCTACAGCAATGCTATTTTTAACATTTCTTGTTGCTATTTTCAACACTTACACTCTGTATCGCCATGCATTCACATTCACATTCACATTTGCTTTTAGTTGCCCATTGACGGGTTTGGCTAGCCTTGGCTCGAACTTTGCCTCACCAAGACAACATTGCACAATCTTGAGAGGGAAGGCTCTGTCCTCCCCTTAGAAAATGCGCATTTCTGCCAAGTGACTGTCCTCCAGTCTTACATTATGTAATGCTGAGGGACAATGACTGCTGGCCTAGAAAATTGAGCAATGCAGTGACTGGACCTGCAACCATTGCCAGCTGAAATTGTGCATTGCGCAATTCCAGCAGCTAGTAGGTCAGCTTGGATTGTGCATTGCACAATTCCAAAAGCCAACCAGCCTCCTAGGTAGCCTAGACTTCCTTTTTCACAGTTCTGGCAGCCAATCTCCCAGCCTCCTAGGAAAAAGTGTGCAATCCTTTCCAGTCAATCCCCAGGTATGTTGCATGTCATTCCTCAAGTTTTCTTTGGTTTTAGCTAACAGATTTCTTTCCATGCATGTCATTATGTCTCCAGATCTAGTAGGTGTTCATCTGCCTCTTAGGAGTTAAGGATCAATGACCTCCAAGGGAGTAGGATCAAAGGACACTGACAAAAGTGCAACTGGGGTAGCAGTTGAGCGAGTGTCTACAATTATGTTGATCTATTAAGACACCAAGCTGATTATAGACAAGGAAATAAAGCTGAAATGACAAGAGGTCAATGATGCATTTGAAGGCACATTTGGGGAATACCTCAAAGACTGACAAGTCTATGTGAACATCCACAAGTCTGTCTTGTATCGGTTGAATGCAGGTGTCCCATGCTCCCATGTGTGAACATGATACATTGGATCGTCTTGCACACTAATCCAGAGACAATGACATTGAGAAGCATCAATGGGACAAAGATTGCTACCTTCAGGGCACAAGATTATGAACAGATGTAGCATGTGTCACAGCTCGTGATCACCATGGAGACTCCCTTCAGCCTACCCAACAACAATTCCAACTCCAGAGATATCTTGAAGAATTGGGTGAAGGAACCTACTAAATTTTGGATGAAACCCAACCAGGTCTACAAGATGAAGATACTGCGGAAGGTGTATCAATACTTGGTCATCTTTGCATGTTGTTTGTATGGCCAAGAAAAAAAGCATAGAAACCTTCCCAAAGAGTTAGGTGATCACGTTGGACCAACTAGCCAGAGAAGGGAAAGCATACAATTGGTGCGACATGTTGGCTCACTAGTTGAAGCAAAAGGTGACAAGGGCTTGATAACTGCCCAAAGGTATGCAAGAAGAAATCTACATGTTCACCTACATGTTGGATGCAATTTGTGCCTATCAAGAGTTCCCGGGCTTGAAGTGGGCATGGACATCAATGGAGACCTTTGTGAACACTTATCATAAGATGTTGTTCGAATGCAACTTTAGAGGAGCTATCACACAGTTATCTGATCATTTTGTCACCCCAGTTTACAAGATGATATTCGAATAGGATCCACCCTACATGTCGACGGTAGGAATGGAGGCACTGATCGACATATCTGATTGGTATGCCTCACAATCTGGCACCTTCATATAGATGTATAGCACAGAGAATCCTCCACATGTTCTACCAAATTTTTCCTTGGACAAACTTGTCATGCAGGAAGTATCATATTCTTGCGTGACAACCAAAATTTGATTAGTATTGGTTCTTGTGTAACAAAACTTTTGTTGTTTTTGTGTTGCATCAAAAGACTTTGAAAACATTTAAACAACCATTCATTCTTCAATCATTATTTTCAAAACATGTAACGTTTGAATCATAATGCAATAATAGTTGTTTGGAAATGTGATAATGGAGTATGAATGTGAATATGAGGTATGAACATGAACATGGTGAAGTATTTTCCAAAAATTATAATTTCAGTATTAAAGGAATTGTATGATAAAAAGCTAGAAAAGAACTTAAATTTACATACCTAAGTGGACAAATTGTGTATATGTAGAAAAGTGTAGCTCCTGTTGTTGAATCATGGAATGAAGAATACAAGAATGTGATCTATGTCTTGGTTGCATACATGATGGTTGAAGTCGTGAATGTGGATATTTTATTATTGCTACTGAATCTGTTCCAAAGTACAAAGTACTATTGAATCTGCTACTGATTCATATAGTCTTCATATTGTTCCATATCGTGGCACAATTCTTTCCATGTGAATAAATGTGCCGATGTTGAACATGGAAAGAAGTCATTGGATTACCGCCATTGATGAATGTCATTAACTAATGTGAGGAAAAATCACCATTAATGTCAATGAGTGCCAAGGTACCCAAGTACATCTTGCGAAGTGCGAATAGATGAGCTAATGTTGATCCACTTTCAAAATCCAACAAACAAAGGACATTAATGTATTCCCATTGTTCGTTGGCGAGAAGACTTTCCATTAAGGCATTCAAGCCTCAAGGTACTAATAATGACTCTAGTCTTTTTCCCAGATAAGGTGCTAATGTCGATGGGTCAAGACTTGTTGAAAGGTGGTCCTTATGGAATCCTACATTAGTCAATGTGAGTTCGTACAAAATGATTGGTAGGACTATATATACAAGATGTTATGGTGAAACAGTTTTTATGGCAAAAAAAACAAGGCAATGTAGAGAGTTGGATGGTTTATTTGTGAGGCAAAAAGATAAACTGAAAAGCAGGAAAAAACATATGCGACTCGGAAAAGTAGACATGTATGAAGTCATGATGGATAAAGCAATGAATCAGTGGACTTTAACATGGATGACTAATGAGGCTTTGAAGGAGAAGTGTGGGCAAACATATCATAACGCAAAAGATTTATGTGTAGCGACAAATGTCACGACATATGTAAATAGCTCCTTCAAGCTTTCAATGATGAATGTGATTTATGGAAATCACATATGCATGAACTTAGATCGTCTGCGCACATGTAAAAGCTTAGTACAAATCTTGCATGAAAACTGTGAGAGCTTTTTGATATAAAATGCAAGTATGAATGCTAGCAATGAAATAAAATAAAATAATTTTTTTTTACCTGTTGCCTTTGCGCACAAGTTCCTTTGAAGTAACTCTAAAAAAGCAAGCTAGCATAAAATGTTTTCAATTGTTATAAAATGTCCATTTGCTATTTTTTTATTTTCATTTTAAAGTTTTATTTATTTGTTTTTAATTGTTTTGATTTTTTTTTTTTTTTTTAATTTGTTCTTAATTGTTTCGATTTATTTTAGTTTATTTGTTCTATTTTTAATTGTTTTGAATTTTTATTTTTATTTTCTTCTACAGCTAAAAAAGAATATTAAGAATTGATGCATATTACACCTTACAAGTCTACAGAAAAAGCATCCTGAGCTCTAATATGCATAGATTGCAACACAGAACCAAGACCTAGCAATACACTAACCAATGAATAACCCATCAATGGAGGGAATCTACAATTGAATCTTGTTTTAATCACTGCTAGATTACTGGGCATATGACAGATCCGTCACTGATGATAGGAACTTGACATTATAAATACAAATACTCCATGATTCCTAGGACTGTACCACTATTGGCCTAGTCCCCTTGTTTGGCGAGTATTGTAAGATTTGCAGTTTAAACACTTATATGCAACAATATAAAATTGGACCTTAGAGAACATGTCACAATCATTGCATAGGATCTAGACCATCTTATTTTGATAGTCATAAAGAATAGGTGTTGCTGCAATCTCTTGATCTAATTGTTCCCATATTATGGACATACCACAGACTAACTTGGAGCACATTGGACATGAATATTGAGAGTGCATTTTCTTTTCTGATAAACATTCCCATGCATTGTATGACCACAACACAAAACAATTATTTCCTTTAAAGAATAAAAAAGATACTCAAAACAAATTGTACTGTTGTGGTGAGAAACAACCACATTTCTGGCAATGGAAAAAATTAACCTAACCTCCTACCCTGCATATGCCACAATCATCACAATGATATTGTTGCTTTGAGATATCATCATCAAAGAACTTGCACGTTGAATAGAAATAATCCCCCATTTTAACACCACAGTTTTTGCAAACTTGCTTGACATTTTTTTGTGTCACAGAGAGAACAAATAACCCATCCAACTTTGTATCTTGGGAGCTCATGGCGCAACAAGGGGTCCTTTAAATGGCTCATGGATTCATTGTGACATTGCTTACAAGCATAGATATCATTGCAACAAGGGGCCCAAATCCGACATCGTCTCCTGCAATGGGCGCATCCATGTTCGATCTTTCCAGTGTTCAGGCGATCCAGTGGGTTTTGCATAGCTTTAAAGATGACCCCACCTTCCATGGTTGTGAGAGGAGAGGTGTTTGAGTTTGAGAAATGCAGAAGAGGAGAGGATAAGGAACAATCTTGTCGATGCCTCCTTCCCTTCTATCCTTTCGGGTTTACCCTTCATGACTCCTTCTTGTGCTTCCAATGTATAGGTCCGAGCTGGAGATTGTGGAGTCCCATGGTGATCAGTACAAGTTAAATAAAAAATTCTTTGGTAGCCCTTGATGCAAAGAATTCTTCATCAGCCTTAGAGCCTGGGATTTGGGGATACAGGAAATCGCGTGAAATCGACAGGAGATCACAGAAAATCGAGAGGCCGACTTTACATGAATTTTGAGGATTTTTCTCTGATTAAGCTTAGTGGATGCGTAAAAAATTGTAGGCAGTTGAAACTGCCATAAAAGAATTTGAAATAGCCATATCACTTCACCTACATCGCCGAATGTTCAATGAATTATGGCGCTGGAGATTGCTCATGCCGGAGAAATCGAAATTCTGGATCAAAATAAGCTGCAACAAAATGATAGATGGTGGATGACGATATTTCTGCCGGATATTCGCCTCATTCCCGACATTTTCTTTGTGATTGAGCCCACCATTTCCCCAAAAGAGTGGATCTGCCCAACTTCACTAGCACAATTTTTTATTTTAATTCAAATTGTCCCCCTTGACCGCTTGGTTGAATAGTGCAGAGTTCTTTTTTTTTTTGCAGGTTTAAAGAGGCGGAACGCGAAAATAAATCTAATTGCTACTCGTCATGCATTTTCTCTAGGACGAATAACTTTGGGCCTTTGGTTTTTTTCAATGCCGTATGGTATTTTATATGTTCGTTTTTATGCATGGGCCTTTATTATATGATTTGACCTCTTTATTGTTTTATTCATCGTTTGTAAGAAAGGTTTTGATTTTTTTCTTTTTTCGATTATGTGTGTTGGTTTATAATGTAGGGTTATAATTTTTGTTTTTATTTATTTTTGTTTTGTTTGGTTTATGTTTGTTTTTAATTTATTGTTTTCTTTTTAATGGGTTTTGTTTTATTAATTGTTTTATTTATGTTTTTGTTTAATTAAAAAAATAAAAAATAAAAATATATTCCTATTTTTTATTATGTAGATAACAAATTAAAAAGAAATTAATTTAATTATAAATGAGATTTTTTTTTTTAATCTTTTAAAAACAAATTGAATTTCATTCCTAAATTTCTTTTTAATTTTTTTGTTTCCTTTTTAAATTAAAATTTTTTAAAAAAGAATTTGAATTTTAATTTATTTATTTTATTTGTTAATTTTTATGTTGTATTAAAATCAAAATATTTTTTAAAAAGAAATTGAATTTTATTCTAATTTTTTTCATTTTGATATTGTTTTTAAAATCAAAATATTTTAAAATGAATTTAAATTTTATTCTAACTAAAATCTGGAATTTTTTTATCAATTTAGGAAAAAGATAAATTTAGCAAATGGAGCCAACAATATTGCAAATCTTGAAAATGTTTACAAACATCTTACTTTCTAATCTTCGAGGAGAGCATACTTATTCAAAACAGAAAATGTCATCCCTACCTACTTTATGTTAATTGGAAACTACAAACTATTACAGGTAGTTAAATTTCCAATGTAACCATTCACACAATAGTAGTAAAAATATATTCATTTTCAATTTCGCAATTTTAAAATAAAAATATACAAGGATGATTGAATCTAGTTCTTGTGAGTATGATTTAAGGAAATAAGAACAAAAACGACATTGATCTAACCTGGTATTTGTTTGAAACCATCGAAACCACCTATCGATAAGGCCTTCATAGGTGAGATTTCTACTCTAATTCAGATCATGCTGCAACTTTTCTTTGTAGTCCTCAGTCTCCTGTTCAAATGATTGTTCCTCGTTAGATGTATAGGATTCTTCGAATGTTAATTCATTATTTTCTTCTAAAGGAGTAGTTAAGCTTTTGGCTACTTTCAAGATCTCTTCCTCGCAAGAAGAGAAGATCCTGACTCTTGTTAGGATTTGAGTGAGTTGTTCCACACTTATACTCATTCTTTGTCCATATATACATACAGATTTTTATTGTGTTTTTTTCCTTTTAGTGAATGGGGATTTTTTATTTGTGTTCTATTTCTATGTTTTCAATATGAGAATAAACTTAAATGAAAATGCCTAAATGAAATTAACCCTAAATAAAAATGATTCCTAAACAATCCTCCTAACTAGCTTACATCTAAGTTTGCATCCCCGGCAATGGCACCAAAATGTTGGGTGATTTAATTGTATGCTAAATCCTTGTCATTTAATTTGTCAACCCGAGGGTTTCGTAAACATAGAAGCAAACCAAAATATATGGGACCTCAGATGAAACTAGTGTAGGAAGTTTGTTTAGAATGGAAATGCATATTATAAATCTAAACTATTTTTGAAAAGAAAAGATTCAGATCTATTTTATGAAAATGTTTAATCAAAGGAATTAGTTTACTTTAGAATATAGAGAAGATTTTCTCGTTCAAGAGTCCTGGTTGTCCTTCTACAATCTTTCTATAATAACATTGCCAAACATCTATGAAAGAAGGAAAGAAAGCATATAAATGAAAGTAAGTAAATATTGTTTTCAGTTTAGTTCTTAGCTCATGGAGAAGAGTCTCCTAATTAGGAGGTCTTGGTTGTCCTTCTCACATAAAAACTAGCTAGTGAAAGGAAATCAATCTTCACATAAATTTAATCTAGGAAAGGATATATGAAAATAAATCTTATTTCAATTCAATCTAGCTCATGGAGAAGATGCTCCTAACTTAGGAGATCCTGGTTGTCGTTCTCACATAAAAACTAGCTATTGAGAGGAGATCAATCTTCACACAACAAAACATGGCCATAACATGAATTCATATTGAAATTATTTACAAGTATTTACAACAATGAAATAAGATGAACATCCAGAATTAAAACTAGTATATTCACAACTATGAACATTATTCTACAACAAAGTGTACTTATCTTGGTATGGGGATCCTTCCATTCCTCAATAAGCACACATGAACAACTATCACACCTTAAGAATCAAACAACACTCATAACTCATTATTTGGACAAAATGATATTATTCATGCTAAATGAACAATCATAAATATGATGCTAATGAATAAGTGATAATTGTTCCTTTTCCTTTGAAGGATGCTCCCCTTATTTATACATGAATAAGGGATATCTACTCAATAAATGTTGATCCATTAAATATCTGCTAGATCCATACTTGTCTCAACTTATCCCTAAATACTAGATACAAATGCCATGACACATCAAGATCTCCATGATCTTTCTACTTGGAATATGGTCCACCTCTTGAGTTGAAATTCGAATTTGATATTGGAAGGTCACATAAAGGTTCCTTGGAAGCTTCCAAATGATCCACATGTCATCAAACTCAAGCCACTTTTAGGTATAAGAAAATACATGTTATTTCTCTAACTTTTAATCATAAATTCACTCTAAATACTTGAAATTAATAACTTTGGAAAAAGTAAATGTGAACTAATGTAGTAATGATAATGTAGGTTTATGTAATGGTAATGTAATGGAAGGAGGTGAAAAATATTGAAATTGAATGTTAATTTTGGCGGCCCAACAATTACCTTGAGGAATTTTCCTATCTTCACCCACCTATTGAGGACTTCCAGGAGATTAAATCACCTCCACCCCCAACCCTTAGGAATTTTCTTGACACCACCTCGCTTAGTTCAAAAACCTTCCGACAATCCACAATTGAACTAGAAAATAATCCCATCATACCATGACTATCCAGAAATGGTAAGGCAAGGTTGAAACCACTGTCAAACCAAGAAAAACCCACGCCAATGAAAACAAATGAACCAAATACACAAATGCATGTACCATGCATTCACAAATTAGTTAGGAAAGCACACATGCAACCTGTTACCTACAAATCCTCCCATTGAAGCTGCTTGAATCCAACCATCCTTTCTTTCCTTTGCCTTTATTTTCTTGCTTGTTTGATTTCTCCTCTCAATGCTCGTCTCTCATTGAAGTTAACTCCAAAGAAAAACTAACAAAAAGTTGTGAGCTAATCCTTAGAAGCCTTTTTTTATCATTGAGGCCTCTATTTTCTTCAATTTCATTTATTTTCCTTCAATTTTCCTCTCATGCAAATATGTGACCTTTCATCTCCCTTTTCTTCTATTTTCCTTAATTTTCATAAATAAATGTCAATTAATGCCTTTTCGAATTTTCCAATTTCCTTGGACATAATAAACCAAAAGTGACACCCACTAGGACGTTTTGCCCAACACTCAGCTTGGAATATGAGTCCCATGACCATGGTCTTATTTTCCCTTTATTAACTTTATTACATGAAATTTTAACACAAGGTTGTTACACATACACCCTAAGTTTACAAAGACACTCCTCCTTAAATTTCATTCCATGAAGTTTATAGGAACGTCATCATTTGACCTACCCAAATCTCCCTATAACCTAAATTGTAAGTGGAATGGTCCATAGGACCACCACTATAACAAAGGGCCAAATCCAAAGGTTATAGGCCTATCAAAATCCCCACAACCTTCGGTGCTTTCTTGTTAGCCAGTGGTAATAAAATAATTTTAATTTCCACAAAATATCCCATTTGTTAGGCCTCTTAGTTGATGGGATTGCCTCCTCATTCTTTGGCACCAATTCCAGGTTATCTTATGTAGTCGATGTTGAGAAACGAAAATAAGAAATTCCAGTTTAATTTTTCCTTGAATTAAACAGTGAATTAAATTCGAATTCTATTCTCATAGCAACTTAAAATAGTTAAATTAAGTTTATTAAACTTACTTAACTTACGAAATTCGAGTTGGAAGTCTTTTGGAAATCATGTATATGTTCTCCCTACTTTGTAGGAGTCCAGTGTGAGCTAATTGTGAGTTGTAAAATAGAAGACTCAATTTCATGAGTTAGTTAAGTTAAATTAGTTCTCAAATTGATTGAGAGAACTAATAGTGAGTTAAGAGTCAGTGGTGACACTAATGAACTCCACTAGTGCTACTCTAGTTAACTAAGTATTTACTCATTAGAAACTCATGCATGTCGATTTTGAGAAAGACCCAGTTGAGACTAGAGTGCAAGGAAAATGTACTATTTGATTTAGTTTTTTTGAGTTGCACTGATAGTGCATGCAATCAGGAATTGATCCTTGAGGGATTGCTCTATTTTTAGAGCCTTTATTTCCCTTTAAATACAAGCTATCCTTCATAGGAATTACACATTGTAATAGAGACTTGGAGAGCTTGTGAATTGGCTAAGCTTTGGCCTTGAGCTTGCTTATGAGTTGGGGATTGAATTTGCCAATTGTTGGGATTGTTCTAGAGAGAACAAGCATTGCAAATTCACCTTGATTTTTCGGATTAATACAAAATAGATAGTGGGGTTTTGAGCTGTGGATTTCCTCGGATATTTATTGTGTTATGTGCCTTTGATTCTCTTTCTCTATTGATTATTGTTTTCTCAATTTTTATGGGCTTCTGCTGTAAAGAGTAGAATTATATTCTTATCTCTTGTGTTAGCAAAATTGCATTAGCTTGTGAATCTACGGGATTTTCTACATGGTATCAGAGCAATATTGTTTTTTGGGCCGAGAGTTTGTAGAGAAGTTATGAGAATTTATGTGAAAAAATTTAGAAAAAAAAAATTACAGATATAGATTCCTTGGGAAAATATACCCAAATTGAAAAAAAACAATTGGTTGAATTGGAGTTCGGATGAGGGAGATATCACTGATTCAAAATCATCTCTCTAGAGGAGATTTCAAAATTTTGAGTTTCTGGGTTATAGGTGAAAGTCAAATTTGCATACATACTTCAGGATCAGTAGATGGCGTTCCATGGGTTGAGGTTTGAGTATGCCATGGAAGGCATCTTGAATTTTATAGCCTGGAGGGACAGGATGGAAGTTGTGGTAGAAAATAATGGCTTGAAGGAATTCATTGATCAAGAAGTCCCCAAGCCAGCAGCTATGGATGCATAGAACTTGACCGGATGGAAGAAGTGCATGGCAAAGGAAAGGAAGATAATCCTTGAGGGAGTTCGAGACCACATTGTCTCGAGTCTCCATGGCAAGGAAACTCTACATGCTATGTGGAAAACATTAACAGACTTGTCTCAAAATAGTAGTGATCAAAGGAAGTTGGCACTGAAGGATAAACTTCGTAAAATCAAGATGGAGAAACATGAGATGATTCCAAATTAATTAACCAAGTTTACTCAATGCCGAGATGAACTTGTAAGTATTGGATTCACAATTTCCGAGGAGGATATGGTGAGCCTTGCTCTTCTTGGAATCCCAAAGGGTTGGCATAGTTATCAGGACTTTGTTAATGGTTGGGAGAAGCTACCAGATTGGGAATGACTATGGTTGGATTTGATGTAATATGAGATCAAGAGGAACACTAGGGATGGCTCTTCATCGAAGACTGATAATGAACAGAACTTTTCCTTAGAGATTAAGGCGAGGAAGAGGAAAGGTACAATTTCTCGTTCCAAATCAGATTCTTATCATAAAGGTAAGATGAAGGACATGACGAAATTTAAATGCTTTAATTGTCACAAGATGGGTCACTTTGCTTCAAATTTTCCATTGAAGAAGTCCAAGGAGAAGTCCTCATGAGGAGTGGTAGGTGAGGCTTTGGCATCCCAATTCGAATTGGAATTTCTCCTCATTGCATGCATGGTGTCTTTAATGATGGGAAGTGTCTGGTACTTAGACAATGGAGATTATTTCCACATGACTAGTGACAAAGAGTTATTCAGTGAAATGGAGGAGAAAGATCTCAAGATGCATATCGAGATGGGTGATGATGGTAAGTATAATTTTACTAGTGTGGGCATTATTTATTTTCAGAGGGAGCATGTGGCTCCACTCACCTTGAAGAATATTATGCATGTACCTGGACTGATGAAGAACTTGGCATCTGTTGCCATGCTTGACGATAGATGATATGATGTGCTGAAAATGGCAACAAGAAATGCTAAAACTAGAAATGCTAAAAATAACATTGCTATAAATAACATTTCAGGATATACTCCTACTCTGTTGGAAATAGCAAAAAATAGAAATGTTAAAAATAGTGTTTCTATAAATAGCATTTCAGGATATATGCCAATTTTAATTTGTCCTTGAATTAAAATTGAGAATTAAAATTCGAATTTAGTCTCACTAGCTATTTGAAAAATAATTAATTAATTCATCTTGAGTTAATTAGTTTGAAAAAATCAAACATGAAGTCTTTGTGATGACATGCAAAAATTATCCTTTGATTGAGGAAGTTATCCCTTAATTAAGGAGATAAGGATGAGTTGTATTTGAGTTGTA
>APFE030713573.1:0-13320 GCA_000404065.3 Pinus taeda
AAAAATCATCCATGTAAACTTCAACACAATCATGAACTAAATCAGCGAAAATAGCTAATACAGCTCTCTGAAATGTAGCTGGAGCATTGCAAAGTCCAAACGGCAAAACATTATAAGCATAAGTGCCCCAAGGACAGGTGACTGTGGTTTTGTCCTGGTCTTCTAAGGCTATCCTGATCTGGTTGTAGCCACTAAAACCATCAAGAAAAGAAAATGATGATTTCCCAGCTAGGGTGTCTAACACTTGGTCAATAAATGGTAGTGGAAAATAATCTTTGAGCGTGGCTTTGTTCAGTTGTCTGTAATCAACACAAATGCGCCACTTACCATTTTTCTTGGGCACTATAACCAATGGGGATACCCACTGACTGTCAGAAATAGGATATATAAAATTAACTCTCAATAGTTTTTGCAACTCTTCTCTGACAATATCTTGGAGCATGGGGTTCATTCTTCTCTGTGGTTTCCTCACTGGTTTGATAGTACTATCCGTGTAAATATGGTGAGTGCATGTGTGAGGGTGAATCCCATGCATATCGGTGTAGTCCCAAGCAAAGGCTTTCTGGTATTTTATTAAGAGTCGAATCAATTTCTCTTACTGAGATGAGTCTAGATGATTACCTATGTTCAGAGTTTTCCCTGGACTAATCTCTATGATTTGACTCTGTGTGTTGGTGATGGATTGAACTGGAAAGATGTCAAAGATTGAATGGTGCATGTTTCCTGAAAATTTTGGGCTAAAAGTACATCTGCAGCATGATATTGGTCGTGTCTCAAATTTTCGAAAATATCAGGTTGAGAAAGGAATAATTCTACCAAATCATTATTATTTTGTTCCTGGAAATCATAGATTTGGTCAATGCTAAAAACAAATTGTACTTCTTCTTTATCATTGAATTTATCATCAAGCCACAAATTGTGTGTTACTACTGGTGATTGTGTCGATGGGTAGAGGGTGAGTTGTTTTCTTTCGGTCCCTCTCGAAATGATCATGTTGCCCGATCGACATCCTATGAATGCATCAGCAGTCGCTAACCATTGTCTACTAAGAATGATAGGGTGCCCTCCTAAATTGGATTTGGGTTGAAGAACCAAGAAATCCACTGGATACTCCCAAGAGTCCAGTGAGACAATTATGTCTTCCAAAATCCCTTCAAGAATCACTTTAGACCTATCAGCTAGTTCTAGAACGATCGTTGTATGTTGCAAATTTGTAAGCTGGAGTGTTCTCATGGTTTCAAGAGTCATGACATTGATTGCGGCCCCAAGATCTATCAAAGTGTTTGGAATTGGTATGTTGTTAATGATAGTGGTCACTTTGGGAATGCCAGGATCAACATACTTTTCTATGGAGATGGTATTGGTCATAAGGCCTACTAAATGTCCTATAACATGAATGGTTTGAGGATCAATCCTTTTTCTAGCAGGCTTCTTGAGGCACATGTCTTTGATGGCTTTAGTGTATATGGGAATGTCTTTTATAGCTTGCAGGAGCGGAATTTTTATGTAGACATTTTTGAGTTCATCTAAGACCTCAAACTGGGGTATAGATAGTGGAGGTTTGATTTGGACTAATCGGTCTGGGAAAGGTGGATGCAATGGTTGCATTTGCTTATCTTTGGTATCATCGTTTGGTTTTCTTTGATTTGTCATTTCATTTTCATTTTCTGTGTTTTCTTCTCGCTTATCTGTTATTGGATAATCTTTTTGGAGTACCCTACTAGACCTCAAGTTGATATTTTGCAAGGGTAGTGTGGGGTATGAGGTTCCCTCTTCTACATTGTAGGCTGGCCTCTCTGCTCTATTATTTGGATTTGGGACAGTTTGAGCAGGAATTTGAGTGGGTTTGGAAGGTTGTGAGTTAGCTGGAAATTGTAGTTTTGGTGGATTTATTGGTGGAGGAGCAGGCAGTGCTTGTTGAGTAGGTTGAGGTTGATAAATAACTTGCGGAGGATACTGCTGATATGGTTGAGAATGTGATGAATATGGCTGATGGTATTGTTGATATGGTTGTGAATATGGTGGGTATGATTGAGGATATGTATGATAAGATTGAGAGTACTGTTGAGATGGTCTCCATTGTTGCTGTGGGTGGTTTTGGTGTTGCCATGGCATGGGTACATTTCATGAATTCTGTGCATACATTTGATCATTTACAAGAAATTGCAAATTTTGATTTGGAAACATACCTTGAGGTGCTTGCCTTGGCTGCCATGGTATCTTTGTGCCCATGTAATACACATTTTCCATCTCTGCATTGGCTGCCATATTACAGTTCTGCAAAACCTTAACTTTAGGACAGTTAAATATATCATGATGTTCAATACAGAAAGCACAAACTTGGATGTTTTCTAGTGGGCAATCTTTTAATGCATGTTTCTTCTGGCATTTTGGGCAGAAAATAGCGATTATCTGATCTTCAGCTTCTTGTTTCTTTTTAGCTTTTAGAGTGTCAATTTGGTTCCCTAGCGTGCTTAACAGATCTGTTTTAAACTCTTCTAACAGATTCCCTATTTCAGCCCTTGTGACACTTGCTAAGGCAGATTTTGTGACTTTGGATGACAGGGTTCTTTTTGCCATTTTAGCTTTGCTCCTTGAATACTTTTCGCATAAATCAGTGATTTCTTCAAAGGGTAAAACAGAAATGTCACCTTTGCCCATCAGGTTAAGGTCATCCATGTATTCCTCTCGGATGCCTTTCAAGAATATTGTGCGGATCAGATCAAGAGGCATAGTTCAGTGTTTGGATTTTTGTAAGTTGTAGACAAAACGTTCTAAGTATTCCTCTAAGGTTTCATCCTCTTGTTGGCTCATTCTAAAGATGTCATCTTTAGAGTCTTTGGATCTATAGTAAGGTTGATATTTCCTTAGAAATACTCTTCTCATGCCATCCCAATCAACTATAGCATGCTCACCAAGCCTCATGAACCATCTTAAGGCTGATGCCTTTAATGTCGTTGGGAAGAGTCTAAGCCTATGGGCATCATCTGTATAGCCATAGGTTCGACATACAATGTCAAACTCAAACAAGAACGAGTCTGGATCTTCTGAAGCCATACCATAAAATTTTGGTAGCACGGATGGAGGTATGTTCTTCATTTTGATCTCATCATCTTCTTGTGGTTCATGTATAGGAAAAGGAAAAGTTGACTCTTGTTCGTCTCTATGTCCTTGATGTGGTACTGATCCATCTCCTTCCTCAGCCATTCTAATAGGTTTCTCTGTGTCAGAGTTACTTGTTTTAAACAGGAGATTAAAGAACGATTGTTCGGTCACTGTGCTACTTTCTCCTTGTGTGGAAGACCTAGGAAAGTACTTCTTCTACGATTTACGTGTTAATAAAGTTTGCCTTTCGATGAGAGTAAGTATTTGTCCTAACTTTTGTTTATCCTCTAATGCTTGTATGATGACCTCCTCAGCTGGTGTTGAATTCCTTAAAGAGTCTGCTCCTGACGATGATGGGTTAGTTTTTGAATGGTGGGGTGTTTTTATGAATCTACCCTGAATGTCTCTAAATCTAGGCATAAATGAACATGATTTCTAACTGTGTTTTTGGTTTATTTTTTTTGTTTATTGATTTTATTTTTTATTTTTTATTTTTTAAATCCTTTAAGTACGCCTCCCCAGCAACGACGCCAAAATGTAGTGTCCTATCTAGGGTGCTAGACTAGGCTATATTTATTATCGACCAGGGCGCGTAGACTTAGAGGCATGCGTCTAAAGTATATAGACATAAAGGATTATTAGCTAAGTCTAATCTACCTAGTTACAACACTGTCATTCAATACGCTGTGTATCACTGTAAACCAAGATTCAATTCATTTATCAAACTAAAACGCTGTGTATCACTGTAAACCAAGATTTTAATCCCCTTACAAAGACACCATGCATAAAACCCCTATTTAGCAATTACTCAACATTCATTAACATTCATACAAGATAAAAATATATGGAAATCGTAAGCATAAGAGTTCATGATATTGCTTTACAAGACAACCAGGGATCGAATCCCTTACAGGATACGGTTCACAATCTCAGTGATGATCTATTCAAGAACGATCACAAGCATAAATCATATGCATATCATAAACATAAACCAATTCTAATCAGTGTGCATATTTAATACCCTAAGCTGTAAATGGAAGAAAACAAAAATATACCACGTTAACGCAGGGCCCGTCCGCGTTCCAGAGGTATACTGGACTGTTATCACGCAATTATCAAATCAACGCAAGAGATTGTGACTGCAACGATGTCCTTGATATTAAATTCAAAACTCTGTTTTCCAAAACGAAACAACGATGATGATCAAACAACTGACTATCCAGAACTGTTTTTACATACGGCTTTACAACCCTTACATTTCGAAAAGGAATGTACATTCATGATGTGGCTATTGCCACTTTTACCATGTCATGATTTTTGAAAATGTTTCTATCCTAAACTGATTTCAAAAAGGAAACAAAACTAAATCAATTTAGAATGCGTGCTGTTGCTGCCTTTGTCCCCAACATGCCATAGTTTGACCTTCGTTAACCATGCATCTAGGAGGGTCAATTCTGTTGTGGGATAGGTATTCGTCCATGCTTGGACATTCTGTTTTTCATCCCTATCCTTCGCTCTAGCCTAGCTATCATGCCACATGTCAAACAATAAACCAATTACAGGATGTTGGAACTTCCTGTAGCCATTTTGCCAAAAATTCCTAATTCGTTAACATAAAACTCCTAAATCAATTTCAATGCAATTTAATAACTATAAGACTATTAACTAATCAATTTTCAAGGGATCTGAGAGATATATGATGAAAAGAGGTAGGAAAATGACATGTTTTAGGAGAAAAAAGGAGGTCATGGAATGGTACCAACAATGCCTACTTTAGAAACTACAAGGGAAAAAACCCTGGCTGGATCATTCATCCTCAGAGGTGTAAGGCTCCTCGACGACCCTGCACCCGAATTGAAGAGAGTCCTCCGAGTGAGAATGAGGAACCGTCGAGCCTGTAGGTTCACCACGTGTTGACGCACTTGGACTGGCAGGGACAGCTGGATTCATCAACGAAGCACCTCCCATGACCTGGCGCTGATTGTCCACCGGATTTTCCATCCTCTGTTCTGCGAGTGCTTCAGGATGGGCTGCTCCCGTGCCCCTATTATCTTCACATTTTTCTATGGTGACAAAGACTATGAAAGTGGAGTTGGCAAGAGAACACGAAATGCGATAATGCACAGTTGGATGAGAAGCATGCTCACAGTCAACCCTCCCAATTCTCCCACAACCCCTGCCACTTCTGCTTCTGGTGGCCGAGGGACTGCTCCACCTAGGTTCCAACGTGTCCGAGGATCGCTGAGAGGCCGGGCGGCCACGGGAGCCACCACATCTACTCCCCATCCTGGGCCATTCGTGCGACATTGCAATGTTCAGAGAATTGTCGAGAGAGTGAATGCGCAGAGAAGAGTATCCTCAGCGAGGCGACAACAGAACATCAATTGAACCATAAGATCCTGGTACCTGAAAGGGACTTACGGGCCTAATTTTTCTTGGAGAGAAGCTCAGAGAGACATACAACGCTGCAATCCATGAAGCAGTAGAGGAATGCAACAAAGTCACGGGAGCAATTCGCTTATGGAGCGCCATAGCATAGGCAACAAATGGAAGAAGTAAATACCTCCATTAATAGGCTTGTGCGAGACCAGCTCACTGTGGAGCGATAAAAAGGGTCTTTTTAACACCTAATTACCTCACATTAATTGTCAACCCAGAGACGTCTTTTTATTTCAAGAGTGTACTCAGTCTGAGGCGGCTATTTACTCAAGAGTAATGTTTAGTAGTACAGCGTTCAGAAAACACAAGGGTAGACGGATGCTAAACTTAAATTACTTCAAAAGGATAAAATCACACAAGGCAGCTTATCAGTCAAGGGTGCGGAAGCGATAACCCATCCCTCTAGAAACTGATGGAAAGGAAATTAGAGCATGGACCATAGGTCTAGGAGCTAGGCAGTGACTGCTGAGGCTCACTATAGCCTTAGACCTTCTCTCATACCAAAGCAGCAAATACAAGTAAATGGAACGACAGAAAGTAAAATAGAACAACAAATAGGCAATGGAGCAGCAAGTCTAAAATGGAATGGCCATAAATGTTACAACAAACTAGAATTAAAGGAATCTGAACAACAAACTTTAATTAATGGAAATGAACAACAACAAAGCCAAATTAATAGCAATCTTTACTCTAAGAATAAATTGGATAGCACACAAAAATAGAACAACATTGATTAATGATAGGATATGAAACAATGCTGGAAAGCAAAACAATAACTTAACACACGGCACACCTCAATAGTAATCTGATCTTGGTAATTCAATTGTTAGTCTTAGTTATAAATAATACGACTGTCTTTTAGCACGGAGCAGCAACGTTCATAGATTCAAATATCGCAAGGAATATAATTCTAAGATGAATTCATTAATACCAATGGTCAAATATTACAACACAGACATTCCATAATTAAATCGCAATGGTATCTGGTAAAAACCATTTATACCAGCAATGCGCTGCAAAGTCAATATGATATTTCTATCTCAGAAAACGATATCACTTAGCAGATCAAACGTAACAGAGCTGTGTTGTAAAATAATAAAACAAATAAGATTACCGAATTACGCTGATGAGCAAACCACGCATAAACCAAATAAGATAATATACAACAATAATTGTAAAGGTATGATACACAACAACAGCAGTGTACTCCACCAGAGGCTGGGCCCTTAGCCACCAGCGGACGCTGCTGTGTTACTTCAGAAGGAAAAGAGTGAACAACAATGCCCAAATTATGTATTAATCATTAAATGGTGAAATCATTACAATAGTTGAAGCTTTGAGACTTACAGCATAAAACAATCATTTCTTCCTCCTATTCTATCATGAATCCTTGCTTCTGAATCTCTAATTCAAATCATCAATTCTCCATCATTCGAATCCCCAAAGTCATCCTGAAGTCCTCATCTCTGATCTTTGTTTTCATTTAAATAGAGAAAGATCAGAGAGCAGTTACAACATAGATAATTACAACATGATTTCTTTTACAAAATTGGATTGATTCTAACCAATTGATCAATCAGGAAAATATATTTCCTTTCATCTCTCAACAAAAGCAAGACGAATTTGGGTTTGCAGCTAAGATTTGGAGGACGGCCGCAACTGCAAATCTGAGAAAATCGTGTTCAAAGAACCCTACGTTTCTCTCTGTACAAGGCGAATTTGGGCAAACCATTCTACATCAAGTTAATTGGGCCCGTTCTGGACAAAACCCATGTTCCGGATTTCTTAAATTCATCTTCATTTGCTCAGAATCTCAACCGTAATATTGTCACTCTTTAAACCAACGAATTTCTGAGTTGGCAGATTTAAAAATCAAATCTTCAATCTGGAAGTTACCTTGGAAGCTAAAAATGGTGAATAAGGTTATAACCAACTTAATAGAACTATCATTGATAAAATAATTCATAATCATCAATTTATTAGAAATAAAGGAGAATAAATAATATAAGATCATGAATCATCATAAAATGGAGTTATATAATAAATTATAATAAATGACATGATGAAGATTAGTGGAAATGGGTGGGATAAGTATTCAAAAGTGATAATAATAATGGCATATTAACGGCCCAACATACCCCCACACTCAATATGTTGCATGTCCTCATGCAACGAAAATTGAATATATTGCATGTCTTCATGCAACCCAAAGACAAAAACCATGTGTTAACCAAGCAGATAAAAACTATGTTCATCTCAGCTCATGAAATGGATAGAACAAATGAATTCTTCCTCAATTAATGAATATTCAATTTTGGGAATCTTGATGAAGGCATAACAATTAAGTTGCAGCAAAATATGATATAAATAACAACAACCTTCATTAACCATTTTCCCAAAAACTACAAACCAAATTTTGTTGAAATGTTGCAAATAGATTTGTAATATATGAATGCCTCTATGATCCAAAAATCGGATTGTTTTGATGCACGGATCATGAGATATAAACAAAGTGGTTGTAGGTGAGAGTGCATGATTTCCGAAAGTTTATGAACCAATTTATCTAGGTATGTGTATTTTACTAGTATATCTATGTTTCCTAGAGATCACAAGAATTGAGTTCATAGTTTTAAAAATATTATGGAAATCAATTTCTACACTGAAATGGTATGCCTTAAATGAGAAAGAAAAGAGAAAACATCCATCATGCGTAGCAATTCCTCCCCCTCTTTGAAAAATTAGCGTGCCCTCATGCGATGCTAGAAAACAAAGAGAGGTGGTTGCTAGTATCTGTTGAATTCTATGCTTGGTGTAAAACAACATGGAATAAGGGGGGTGTTGAGGATGAATAAGAATATAAATGGATGATAAAGAAGATGAATGACGTGGTCATAAGAAAGAAATGAAGGAACACTCCCCCACACTCGGAAATAATATGTTGTTGAAAAAGAAGGAAGTGGTAAAGATGGGAAATGAAGGATGATAAAGAATGCGCAAAATGGTTTTTCATTAAATTCTCCTAAATTCATAATAAATTAGAAAATTATGCTATTTTACCTCCAAAAGAAAAACATGGAATAACATATATGTATTGGCAGTTGTTGAAGCTGATGTAGGCAAAGTTGGTGCTGAAGGTGATGCAAAAGGTGGAATCCAGGTAAGCACATAATGTTTGAAGAATGGTTCACGTTCGCAAGTTGCTTGAGCCGCTTCTGTTAGTTGCAATAGGGTGGTCATGCTACGAATAGAATTCTGCCCATACTTGTTGTTCTCCTGTAAACAAAACACTATTTTGCATACAATGTTCTTGAATCCATAGTGTTAGCTTTGAATAGCAACAGATAAGATGCATGCAAAATTTCAATTAGAAAAACTTATGTATACATGCAATACTAATATGTTGTCAAATCAACAAGGTATGACAAAGTGCAGTAATCATATCGCATGCAATCCCATAATGCATACATTCCCCCCTCCAATTGAAAAAAGGATCCCATGACCATAAAGCATAGGAAAGGTGATGTGCTAAGGGCAAGGCAAGGGAATGAACAATACAACAGTAAATGAAGCAGAGTACACTTATTAATGAGAGGACGGTGAAAGTTATGGTTATATTGAGAGCAAAGTGTGTAAAGATAGTTATGAATAAGAGATAGGACGCTTTGGATTGATGATAGTTTATGCAAAACGAAAAGGGACAACAATATGTTAAAAAGATGCTTTGCTGACGGTATTCTAGCTGAAAATGATGTGATTGATCATAAAACAATTTCTCATGCGTAAAGGTTCAAAACAGGGAAAAAGTTAAGGAAATAACTTCTCCGATAAAAATAAATAAGAAAAGGGTATTATAATAATAATTGACGAAAAGATATAACTTCAATACCATAAGCATAGCCGCTACTGCCAGCAGGCATCCATAGCCTCGGCAGGGTTTCTTTTTAACCCATATGAGCCAGAATCCTCAATTTATAACTACAGAGTTTCAATCATGTTCTACAGAATAGATCGGTGTGCTGGCGTGGTAACCAGATAACCACACTACAATTCACTGGGATGTAGCAAAAGTGATCAGGTCGGCTCGTGATGAGACCTCCTGTTCCAAGGATAATTTGGCTATCTAATGGATCATAACCCTGGTGTGGTGGCCATAATGGAAATGTCACTTTGTTACAGCCTTATGAACATGGTAAGTTGGCTCGTAATGAGACCCCCTATCCTCCATCTGTGAACAAAATTTTGTTGTTATTACACATTTTTATGATAAAAAGAGGGAGGCTCAATACTCCTTAAGAGCAGGGATGGCGGAAGAAGTTGAGCATGTCAATAGGGAAAATATACCCATAATCTCATTTATTACAGACAGAGAAGATTATAACCAGGAAGGGTAGAACTAGCAAGGTATTAAGATGATCAATCAATATCATGTTCAACAGAAAAAAATGCAGTAAAGTAGTATATAAATAATTGTGTCCTTTTTGAAAAAAATCTATTATCAAGGAGCTGTCCTGTTAAAGATCATAATGTAAATGATATTAACTTGCTTCAATAGAATCCATAATTCTTGTCCTCATAAAAATAGTGTACTTCATACCATAAAAGGGAATCAGGAAAATGTGGTTGAGATGAACTAGGAATAATCCCACAAAAGAAATGAAGGATTGCTCTTAAAAATATTCTCAAAGTGTTGCTTTTTTTTTGAAGGAACAACAAAAACACTCAAAAAGAAAGTGGTGTTCTATGTAGGGAACATCAAAGAAAATGCATTAAAAAAAAAACAAAAATACACACAAAAAATGTGAAAATGCAAATGCCGTTCCTTTGGAAAAAAAGAACAGCAAAAACTAAAAGTGTCGTTCCTTTAGAAAAGAAAAAAATGCAAGTGTCGTTCCATTTCGAAAAAGGAACAACAAAACGTGAAAGTGCAGAAGTGCTGTTCCATTTTGAAAATGAACAACAACTGTTCCATTTCGAAAAGGAAAAACAAAACGTGAAAGTGCAAAAGTGCTGTTCCATTTCAAAAAGGAACAACAATTGTTCCATTTTGAAAAGGAACAACAAAATTTAAAAGTGCAAAAGTGCTGTTCAATTTCAAAAAGGAACAACAAAATGTGAAAATGCATAAGTGCTGTTCCATTTCGAAAAGGAACAACAGCTGTTCCATTTCGAAAAGGAACAGCAAAATGTAAAAGTGCAAAAGTGTTGTTCCATTTCAAAAAGGAACAGCAAAATGTGAAAATGCATAAGTGATGTTCCATTTCGAAAAGGAACAGCAAAACGTGAAAGTGCAAAAGTGATGTTCCATTTCGAAAAGGAACAACAGCTGTTCCATTTCAAAAAGAAATAACAAAATGTGAAAGTGTAAAAGTGCTGTTCCATTTCAAAAAGGAACAGCAAAACGTGAAAATGCATAAGTGTTGTTCCATTTCGAAAAGGAACAACAAAATGTAAAAGTGAAAAAGTGATATTCCATTTCAAAAAAGAACAGCAGCTATTCCATTTTGAAAAGGAACAGCAAAATGTGAAAGAGCAAAAGTGTTGTTCTATTTCAAAAAGGAACAACAGCTGTTCCATTTCAAAAAGGAACAACAAAATGTGAAAGTGCAAAAGTGCTGTTCCATTTCAAAAAGGAATAGCAAAACGTGAAAATGCAGAAGTGTTGTTCCATTTCGAAAAGGAACAACAAAACGTGAAAGTGAAAAAGTGTTGTTCCATTTCAAAAAGGAACAACAGCTGTTCCATTTCGAAAAGGAACAGCAAAATGTGAAAGTGCAAAAGTGTTGTTCCATTTCGAAAAGGAACAACAGCTGTTCTATTTCGAAAAGGAACAGCAAAATGAACCGTGAAAAAAGAACAGCAAAATGAATGGCTGAACCAAAAAGTGCTATTCCTTTAGAAAATAAATAGAAAAACGAAAATGATGTCTCTTTGAAAAAGGAACAGCAGGAACGACAAAAATGCACACAAATGTTGTCCCTTCAGAAAAGGAACAGCAAAATACATAACCATAAAATGCAAACACACAAAGAATGAATTAGCTGTTCACTGCATTGATGCTGAGGATGAGTTGCACTTTGAATGAAGCAACACCTGAAACACAAAATATAAGAGAAATTAGAAAAGAAACAACAAAAAACAGTATGTAAATAAATAAATCGAGTTACAACAGCTATGATGTTATGTAAAAAAAAATGATCTATTCGAAAAATGTTTTGGCAGCAAAGGCATAACATGAATCTTTAAATGGAAATCAATTCTTCATTTGTTCTATTATGAATCCGTTGGGTAATGATTGGATGAGAGTCCCTTTGTTTCATAAAATTTCTTTCAAAAATCACTCGTCCATAAATTGACCTTCTTTATTTTCCCAAGACTTGCAAAAAAACGAGTGTCTACCTGCAATGAAACATTAAATCATGGAGAAAGAGAGGTGATCAGGCTCCCCTAATCCAAGAATTATGCAAAGAACAAAAATTAGTTACTTTGTATAACAAATCCACAGAGAAAATAACAAAGTAAAATTTATTTGTCACCTGTGGCAGAGCAGTGGTTGACCATACTAACCAGCAGTGTTTTAATCACAACTTCTTTGTTTTTCGTCCAAATTGAGTGATTCCAAAGCCAAATGAGAGCTAATTCAAAGTTTCATCTCCAGTAGAAACAGGTTTTAAAGATTCGATGATATGTTATGTCAATTTTAGTTAGAACAACCTGCATAACAGAGTCATTTTCGATTACCCGGCTTAGACCAACAGTTGATATTTCAAGCATAAATTTTTCGTTTGATGTCCGATTCAAATGATTCAAATTGGAAATGAAAGTATATTTATTTATTTATTTCCAATAGAAACATGTTTTGAAGAAAAGAAGAATTGACAGGTCAAATATTGTAAGGAACAACCGGAAAGACATAGTTTTAAGGGTGCTGATTTACGATAGACAGTTAGTATTTTGATCATAACTTCCCCATACGATATCAAAAATGCGTGATTCCAATTGTATTGTAAATTATATTCATGGGGGGATCTACTATAAAAACATGTTTTAAAAATTCATTCATTTAGGCCTTCAACAACTAACTGTCCCAACTCTGTTCCGGAGCTGCCCACTAGACACCCTGTCAATGTTTTGTTTCTAACTTTTTCGTTTCAAATCCAAATTGAGTGATTCAAATTGGGTTATAAATTAGAAATCAAGGTAGACCTAGGATAGAAACAGGTTTTCAAAATTCATTCATTTAAGCCTTCAAATACTGAGTGTCCCAACTCTGTTCCTGGGCTGCCCACGAGACACCCTGTCAATGTTTTGTTTCTAACTTTTTCGTTTCAAATCCAAATTGAGTGATTCAAATTGGGTTAGAAAGTAGACATCAAGGGCTACCTGGGATAGAAACAGGTTTTAAAAATATTCACTTTTGATCCCTCAAAACATGACTGTCCCGACTATTTTTCCAGAAATTCCATCAAGCCCGCAAGCCAAAAAAGGATATTCAAGCATTTTTTCATATTGATGATAAAAATGAATATAAGTGTTTGTAGAACTATTATTTCCATTATAATTCATCTACATACACAATGAATTAAAAAAATTATCACCAATGTTAATTTGCATGGCATGTTGCAACAAAAAACAACTAGGTTTACATGGAGAAACAAAATGCATTTATTTATTCCCTTATTTATTTTATTTTCTACACTAACCTATTTTGATTTGAAAAATGAATATGACTACGTATATGAGTACTTCCAGTGAAGCCATTTTCGAAGTAAGGCTTCA
>APFE030713597.1:0-19175 GCA_000404065.3 Pinus taeda
TCCAAGGCCTAGAAGCCTTGCTTCTTTGGCACCTCCCTTTCAAATTCATCCAAGAAGGTACCTACCTTAGTTAGACCATCATAAGTAGGCAAATTTCTTACTTCTGATGACATGCAACATAACGACTGGGTCATCATGTTGCAATTTAGCGTAGTTACCTTGTGTAACCAATTCTGCCAGTGTTCTATTTATTCATTGGAATTCGAAGTGAAGGAACTCTCGTTCTCCCATGCAATCCGTCCATCCATAATGGGATTCACCCAGTCTTGGTCTTGCACTGTTATCTTATAGATGCAGTCCAGATCATCATCACTTTCATAGTCGCAGACTGGTTCCGTATTGTGCGATCCCTCAGAAGGATCCAGGGGCATTATTACATGTAGTGACTTCTTCTCAAAGATCATATTTCGCTTATTTAGATTGATTACCCCATTCATATTAGTAGCCCAGCCAACTCCCAAGAGCGCAGGGTAGGTATTGTTGTCATCAACAATCTCTATTACTTCAAAATCTGCAAGTGTGCTCGCTCCCTCAATATCCATGGTTAATCCCTACTGTCACCCCATGGGTATGATTTTCTACTAATTTGCCATCCTCAGCTAAATCAGGGACCATTGCAGTGTAGGTCTCGCCATTCGCTCCCACGTCTGTTTCGATAAAACATTCGCGTCTAATACCAAATCAAGAATGACTTGATCTGTCTCATATTCTATGATCTATGTGGTTAGTCTCATTTCATGCCCTATCCTTATCTTATACTTTCTGATCTTGTGAACTATGCACAGTTCACCTGGCGTGGTCCCATCACATCTATTGATAAGTTCCTATAACCTTTTCACAACCTTACTATCACGCAATAACTTCATACAAGTCTCTAGGAAATTAGTGAGCATAGAGGGGTCCATCTCTAGCTCAGGCTTGTCTTTGCTTCCTGAAGTGGAGGCCTAAGCGAAGCTCTTCTTAGCTTCCATGAAGGTTTCCCGAGTGTGCTCCAAATCAAACTAAACCTCTTTCACTGAGGGTGTGCAAACCCATGTACTATCTTCTAACTATTTCCCCTTGTCATCTCTCGTCGTGATTCCACTTCGGAGCACTATATTTATGTTTGGATATTCCTCGCATGGCTCAGAACTCATCATCTACAAGTTCTGAGTTAGGGGAAGCAGTAGCTCTCCTTTGTCACATATCCTAGCTATTAGTGTAGGGAAATCTTCTATTTCATGATCAAACAACATGTTATACTTGCACGATGGGTGCGTTGGATTAGTGCAATCACAGGCAAGTGTCCTAGCCCTCCGCAATTGTATCAAATCAATTGTTCGTGACCTCTACCAGGTCCTCCTCTACCTCGGGCTCATCCACGCCCCTAAAATCCTGTCCGCACCATCCCTACATTTTGGTCAAGGGGCCGCATTTCGGCATGAACCTTGTAGGTGGGAGTTCTACCCATCATCAATTCATATCTCTTGAAAGTATGCTCATCATGTCTGACTGATCTATAAAAGTTGCAGAACAATTGTTGCGGAGTTTGCGTATACCTCTGTAACAAGTGGTAGTTATTTGTGGCATGTTTTCCAACTATTTGATAGATAGCACACCACAAAGCAGGCATCGAACTAGGTACTACTTGAGTTTCCGGCCTTAAAGGCATCGATCCTCCTCCTGTAAGGTAATTTGTAAAGACCAAGCACTGGTTTTTGTCATGACCCTAACTCTTGCATTTCACACACCATTCTTCTTCATGTACCTTTGGCCGAATCGTCCTATCTTGCTTCAAGCTTTGTATCTCAAGGCACAAATTTTTCCGCTACGTGTGGATCTGTTGAACTCCTAGATTAGGATCTTGCATTGAGGTCTAATGTAGTCTCATGGAAATCTCCAAGGCCTCTGCCTGAGTTGTTAACTTTTGTTGCGACAACGCACTTCTTAGGTGTGGTAGTAGCGAAGCCACAAACCACTCGTGATGTTGTCCATCTATCAAATTCATGTTGGCTTTGCAGATCATACATTTTAGCCTCTGATCTAGTTCCCAAGGTGTTTCTCCTGGTAGCATCATGATCTATTTGAATCCCACAATCGAATGAGCTTCAAATTTATGCTTGCTAAATTCCCTATTTAGTGCTACTTGGATGTCCGCTACTCTAGCATTTGGGTTATTTCTAGGGTAATTAATATACTAGTTTAGCGTGTGACCTTGTAGAGCACTAACTAGTGTTTCCTTCTTTATGTTATCATCTATAACACCTTCAGCTTCCCATATAGCCCTCACAACGAACAAAAATTGGTTTGGGTCCTCATTTCCCAAGCCTTTGAACAAAGGCAACTTCATTGTGTTTTCCATACTGAATTGTAGTGGTGGTGGAGGTGGTACGAGTGAAGTTGGAGGTGATGGCGGTGAAGATGGAGGTGGTGTGGGCAAGGTGGTATTCGTGGAAATCCTTGTCTTATCAATTGAATAGAACTTTACGGAGAGACCTTTTCCATCCCTTCTTCATCCCTTTGCAGTGGTGAAATCAAGGGGCTATACTCTGGACCCTTATTTCCTTTGTTTCTGTAACTTTTTCCACTTCGCATATTCCCAAACAACAAGGTAACTACATAACCTGTTTTTCACACATCAAAATTTTAATCCAAGTATTCAGAGATTTTACATATTTACCTCATGGTCCTTTGAAAAAGTGTCGCTCTGCCTCGCTATAGCTGACTGAGGTGTTAGTCGCGAACTCAGTAACAAATCCCCCCATGATGCGATCGAGCCAATGATTGACGATGCACATGATCTTATCCTCCGATTCTTCCAACCTTCACACTAGCTCTGGGGTCCACACAATAGGATCGTCAAGTTCCATCTTCCTTGGCTCTTTTCTAGCTTCGTGATCCACTTGTATAGCTGAGTAGGGAAAGAGGTGAAAAATATTTTGTGGGTCTCCCTATACATGTATTAGCCCAACCACTGTTCTTTTGATAGTCACGAGTTTATGTTCTCCTGGGCTGCGAACTCGTGAAACCTTCTGTCCAACTAGCCTTCGATTTCTTTCTTAGTTGGATTCCAGTGATACAACATGACACATTTCTATGCAGATTCTAGTTCTGGAAATGGAACCATTTGTTGGCTTGTGGGGGCCTGGCCCAGGTTTAGCATTAGTTAGCCAAACAAATCCCTACACTTCTGGCCCTTTTGACATCAGCGCACGGAGCACAGACTGAAGTCTCACCTGAAGCAGTATGGGGGGATGCTGGAACCAAGTTTCCGCACCCTTGAGATGTTTGTGATGTCAGTCTATTCCAACTATACTTGCCTTCATGCAGGTTTCTTATCTCTCTGCTCTTCCCTTAAGTACCTTCACGAAATGTTACAATCGACTTCCGCACAGCTTTAACTAGGGGCTGGTATGCTTTCGCACTGCTAGGGAAATGAACTGCGATATCTCCCAAACTAAGCTAAGTATCTTACTTATCTTATTAACAGGTCTTAGTTAGCTTCACGTAAAAAAATGTTCTTACCTGCGTTCACTTAACCAATATAGTTATACACATTCACGCATCATATAAGCATTAGAAGTGAAATTCATACCCAATATAACAAATGCATAAATAGGAAATAAAGATGAAGAAATTATAGAATACTTCTATTTATTGATAATTTCAGATGATTATAGACTCAACTCGCCCTACACACCCAGCTGCAAGGGTTCGTGCACTTAGCTATGGACTTATAGGCCTCTGCGCACTCAGTTGCAGAGCCTTTACCTATGCTACAACCCAAAACTTAGACTTCTACTTCAGAGCTATCTCTCATACATCTTCGATCATTCATTTCTTTGTGTCTCTTTACTACTTAGAGCTTCGCTCTATTTATACAATCCAATGGTCCACGGACCATGGGTAGATATTTTACAACCAACGTTACATTTATCAAAATAAGGGTAGACAACCCTATGACTCTTTAACATCTAGATGCTCCGTGACCACAAAATGCAGAGTCTTTACATTTAGATTACAAAAATTGGACTAAAATATGAGCTTTAAGCCCCAAAACTGCCCTTGGGGGATCCCGCGCCCAACAACATGCTTATCAAAGTAACCTTCTAGGCCAAAGTGTTCATTGCATGAATGAAATAGAGGCCCAATAGTTGATATTTAATACTCACTACAACATCAAAAACTCATTGTCCTATCCAATGGCCTCTCGATCCTATACACTTAAGACTATTTTCAAATTGATTTAAAGAATGTTTCAGAGTATTTTAATTCCATATTCCTCATTATATTTAATGGTTACTGGGCATTAAATTCCAAAGCATTTCATTTTATTTATTAACATCCTTATGTACATGTAGAGATCAATTCAAACAAAGTTATTGGGGATTAGCTTGCATTGAGTTTCTTTTTTGCAATTAATAGTTTAAATAACACAAATTTATTTTCTAGCTATCATTCTCTTATGCCAGTAAAAGCATTATAAATAAGGTTTTAATGGTAATTTAAAGGCATTCCACTTTTAAGATTTCATCCTATACAATTAATAACAAATTCTAGCCTCCCCCAAGGGAATTCCATTTGAAACCATAACGCCAATTGCTCTAGAATTGGCACAACATGAGTGAAAAATATGAATCATATTAATTTGAAAAATTTAAGGCTTCAAGCACCCATTTGAATTTAAGTAAATAGGCTAGAACTATGGCCTATTTTCATGAGGAACATAAACTTCCTTATAATAACTCTTATCATGTGACATTAAATAGGCACATATACCTTTCCATATTTAAGACATCCTAAGTAACTCTCATGCTTCCATAACTATTCTTGGGCTATACCTTTTATGCAACTTATTTATGATATATCATGCCCTCAATGACACTTTATAAATTAGATGAGAATGTTCAAAGTTATGGCCTAATTTAATTTTCATAATTTTATAATTTCTATGGTTTTAATACTCAGCTGAAATTGCAAACCATTTATGTTGATTTCTTCAATAATGTAAGATCTTCCAAATTTAGTTTAGAGATGCCCTAAAGCCTGACCAACATTGAAAAGGTCATGTGCACCCAAGGCTAATCCACAGAGAATTATTTTCAAGGGAATCACTCATTCCTTAATGAAATTTATTATTTTTTTACTTTTAGATGTTTTGTGAAGACTTAATTAACTAGGTATTTTTTATAAAACTAGGATTTTCCACTTATAGTAGATTTATAACATACTTTAAGATAACCTACTCTTGGTCATTGTATCAATGTTTGTTTTTACATGGTTTATGAAAACACAACCACTATTAATCTTACATTACTAAATAACCATCATGGTTGTTCCAGAGGTCGAGAGGTAGTCTTCCCCTACTCTTTTAGACATATAATTTCCTTTCGAGAGGCATGTAACAATCATGTTATCAAAGTAACCAAAGAGTTTAAATCTGTTGTGAGTTGTATGCTCAAAATAACCATTAAAATTTTCACACAATGATAAGCATGCATAACAAGAACCCAACTACAATTTTTGGTCAACCACATATATTGCACAATAGAAATCCATATCCATGTCATCATTGTCACCACACTAGTCTAATTTTATTTAAGTATGCATGCAACTAATGAAGAAACAACCATAGGCTCAGTAATACATTAATTTGTTGTAGTTTTTCAACCTCTATCTAAACCATGAAGTGAATAGGGAACTCTCTTTCATACTACAAATGGTAAAAAAATGAAGGCCACTCTCTTTTACCAACGGAAAATAAAAAAATTCCCTTCAAACCCCATTAAATCAGGAGGTTGCACATAGCTATGGATGGTTTCTCAGCTAGCTTAGACAATATAAGGGAGCCCTTTCACTGCAATAGTAGTCCTTGTTGCCTCAAAATATAGAAAGTATTTTAAGAGGCCTCAAAAGACAAAATCCAAACAAATACACAATAATGAGGTGGATGCCACTATAACCTCAACACTCCCTCTCCTATTCTCTAGTGGAATTTCACCACACAGGAGGCCTCTAAGTATAGGTCACCTAAATGGTATTCTAGGTTAATAAGATAAAGGTGACACTTTGATAGGCTTAATTAAGGTAATATAGACTAGAAATAGGGCTCAATTATTTGTAATAAAAAGTATAATACTTATGAAGATGCCTATGAGGTAAAGCTTGTAGTCTAGCATCTTCAAGATGTGGCTCAATAATGGCATGTCTAAGCATAGAATTGAAATGGAAAAGGTTTGTTTGAAAGGTATGATCTACAAATAGAATGAGAAACCTTTAAATGCCCTTAAGTTGAAGCTTAAATGTAGAATTAGGGTCTTACAAGCCCTAGAATTTCCTAGAGTAGATGATGTCAACCCTAAAGAAGAATACTCAACCATGTAATTTGCTATATTTTTTTGTTTTAAGGCCAATCAAAGTGAAATGAATTCAAATCATCTCAATATAAAATCCCTAATTGAATTTGACATGAAATCCTAACCCTAACAACTTACTTTGAAGGGTTGAAATCCTAGCAATGAAGGAAAAATATAATTTTTTATAGTTGTTGATAAAAAATTATAGATTCCAGTGCCTTCTATCTACTTGGATGATGGAGTCTTAGGGATTTTGACCATGAAAATATCAAACCCTTGAAGGCCGTAAGGGGGAAAACCATAGGTTTTAACTTGCTAATCATATCTATCACTTTATGAGGGGGTCAATTCACCATAGAAATGCTTAGTTGGAGTTTCTCTAGGGAGTCAAAGGATACAATACTAAAGAAGGAAAAATTTACCAAGCATTTCACATAGATATAAGCATTTAGACATGGAACACAGAAACCATAGCAATATTCATTACATGAAATAACCATAAATTATATTCACCAAAATTACTTAGAATATATATCCAAGAATATGACTTCTTTCAATCCCAAAATGACATCTCCACGTTAACCACTAGTTTCCAATAGCCAAAAGTCTACATAGTATCACATCTCCAAAAAGTAGTGAAGTATAATATCTAGGTAAAATTCTATAAGAGAGGTTCAATTCCACATAAGTGATGATGAATAAATGAGACAGGTGATCCTTTATTTATATGAGGTATACCTCATCTAATTTTTAACTAAAGTCCCCTACACAGGTTTGATTTTTGAGTGGAAAAAAAGTAAAAGTGGTATAGAATCCAACCAATTAGCTTTAAAACAAAATATGCTAAAATAATCCCATACCTATGAGCCATACACATAAAAAGGTGATGAAATCATGCCATTTTAGGGCTCCAAATGCTCCATCAAGGCAAAAACAAGGCTAAACATTTATCGTAACACCATGATCATCATCCTTTAGAAGAAAATCCCCAAATCAAGAATCAAAGTAGCTCCAAGGGTCAAAAATCTAGTTGTGCATGCCACACATCATCTCCATGGGTGCTAAGTAGGAAACATGGCACCTTTTCACTCAAGCATTGAGTGTAAAAATCCTTCCTCAATCATCCTAAGGATGACCATCCTCATCTAGGCCTAGGATTGTGACATTATCATCAAGCACTATCAAGGCCAGCCCAGGGGCACGTTGGGTCCGCTAGTACATAATCAAGAATCCTCCATGTTAAGCAAGCGAATATTGGCGTTATGTATCCTAAGGGGTGCTATGGGATGTATATTGATTCCTCAAGTCATAAAAAGGCCCAACACTCTACCAAAAGTGCGAAACACCCCATCTTCTAATTCATCATTCTATCTGGAATATAATATATGGCCTGGGCATCATCTATCACAGGGTTCCCTCAAGGCCTATACAAATTTGGAATATATAAGACCAACTCAAATTCAATTGAAGGCAACCATTCATTATAGTCTAAGATCATAAATTCATCTAATTGGGACACCCATAAGTGTTAAGGGAATATTAATACCTCAAACTAGGACCACCTTCAAATATCTAACTAGACCAAGTCCCATAAAGGTGTTCCCTACCTTTGTAGGGGTGGTTGAGTAATCAAAACTATTAGGTGTTCTAGCCCTAAAGGGGAGGTAAAATTTCTAATGTTAACCCTTCAATCAATAGATGTTAGTGTAAGTAAGTGGCAGTGTAGGGGAAAGACTTCATGACCAAGTGTCATGGTTAATGAAACAAATAATGGGAGTTCATATCATAAGTGTATAGATGTAATGGAGGGATAAATCGTGGATGAATGAGTTACCCTACTTGGCCTGATTTTCCCACCTCTTTAGTGTGTCATTTACTTCTTTTTTATAATGCTTTTTATTTGGGTGCATAGATAAAGGATTAAATATTTCTCTTTATAACATAACATTCAATTTATGCCTTAGGATGAGGTATTTTATCATTCATCAGGGTTGGTACATGCAAGGGTTCCTCTTGATGAGATGGAGCATCAAGTGCTCAAGAACTAGGTGGTGGATAATGAGGAGGGTAAAGTTCATACTAGGATTTTTCCCACATGCTAATATATGTCCTCGCCATATTTTGTATTTTACTTTTATTTTTCTTTCATTGTGGCCATAGAATGATTTTCCATTATTTTAGATGCATCAACCTCGAGGGAAATGTTTTTTGGCCCTACTCAAGTATGTGGATAAGAAGGTTCCAAACCCCAGTGGAGAAATGATATTAACCCAAAGAAAGGAGATGATACATGGACAATAATGTGACATAAAGATTGTTAAGTATGGTATAGGGGAAAGGACACAAAATTTTCTATCTATGTCATCCAAGTATTTCCCCTCCTATAAATTTAAGACCTTAAGTGAGGTCCTCCTAAGCTAGAGTTAAATATTAACCCCCCTAGTAAGGTGAGAGAACAAGTTTATAGTCAATATTGGTCAATCATCTAGATCAACCCTTTATCCATAATAAATTCCCAAAAGATTTAGTAAAGGCACTTGATTGAAAAATGATAAAAGTACCTATTTAGTGATAGCCCATCTTCATCCAAGATGAATTCTATATGGTGAGAGGTGTATGAATGGTGCAAATGGTGGAGGAAATGACATCTCATCATCAATAATAAAGTTTGTAGGGTTTTTGCCTAGTTTCTAGGTCCCATTTCCCTAAAGCCTTCATAAACATCACATTCTTTTCTACCCAAGGATCAAATTTTGGGGTACCTCAACATTAATAAATATATACTAGGTGGGACCTTTCTTCCATACAACATGTCCTACAGCTCATTCATTCGCTCTTTCCACCTTCTCCTTTCCACTTCCTCATGGTCTCTCATTCCCCAAAAGTTACAAATGTTCATTTATTTAGAAGCATCGAGACAACTCATCCTCGCACTCAACTTTAGGCCACACTCGCACTTTACTATTGGGCCTCCAATCCTCCATTGCCCATGTACTCCCGCTCCATGTCAACTCGCTCCTTTGATGTATGATTATCCTTTTCTCCTTCCGGGATGAATCACAATATCCACAAGGCATCATTTTAATCTCTCATTAGAACACGCATATTCTCGCCCCACCTCACCCCATAACCCATTCATCCCACTGATTCTTAAAGAACTCTATATTTCTTTCTTACAGGACTGAGCCCATAGGATGATGTAAGCAACTACGACATTTACCAACTCCTTATGATTTAAATTAAAAACATGCCACTTATCATACTTAAGCATATGAAATTTCAACGTAGAAAAATTGGAATGCACGCCTATAATAAATTTTGTACTTACCTCCTTTTCATATGTTTAATTGTTGCATGTGAGGATTCAATGCTTTTTTTTATTGATTGAAGTTATATTAATTTTATGGGTAGAATATCCTCTAATATTCGTTTATTTATTGTATCCTATCATTTCTGAAAGCTTTGTACCAATTAGTAGGATGGAAAATCGAAAGAAGAAAACACATTTGCAGTAACCAACTAGGCCATTCACGAAAAGAATTGATGAGAAGTTGTCAAATACCTTTCTTTTCTCTGTTATTGTATGTACAAGTTATTCTGACATTTCTTCTTCAAACACCATATATGAGCTTATTGAGGAAGAACTGCCTATGGAGGACTTTGAAACGTTGATTGTGGTCATTGTAGACCAAGGTGGAAATAAAACGTTTGATGCAAGGAAGAGAGACACTACTAAATATCACCTACACAAAATTGTTTTTGGTCACAAACTTCTGCCCTATAAAAATATGATTTTTTGGGTGGTGGACAATTTAGATATTTTAGAAAGGAAGTTTGTTGCCTTATGGGGAACAATCATTGGGTATTTCAAGCTGCAAAATATACAAAGAATGTATCATTTGCTTGAGCCACACTCAGTGTGCAATTCTCAAATTTTTGAAAGTTTTAGGAAAGTAGTGTGTAATGGAAAGGATAAAGAGTTTCCTACCTTACTTAGAGATTGGAGAAGTGACCCAAAAAAACACAAGGAAGATTCATCTGACATTTATTCTATTCAATCCTTAGCTCCTCCTTTTTTCTATGTCGTGACCATATTATGTATATTTTTTTCCTACCAAAGCATGTCATAGTTTCCTAAGGAGTCAATTCCTCTCATCCACAGGGTTGTTGATGGGTTTATTTTCAATTGGGACCAAATTATTTTTTATTATCTAGCCAAACACATTTCGTAATTTCATTCCAAACAACACAGTCACTCACAACCTACATTTTTACATGTTTTCTTATGTCATGGATGACATTTGTTTTTCTTTAGACTTCCAATCTATGAGTTGGAAATGGACACTTGTTGAACCTCTCCCCATCCATTTTTATCATAGCATATTATGGGAAGAGAAATATTTTAATCACTTTTATCACATTTGTCACCTTGTCAAGATTCCCATTTACCAAGCCATTCTTAGTTCTAAGCTTCCTAGAATGTTTGTAGTTGTTATGGATCATCTATCAAGAATTTCAGATTGTTTCATCAATGAAGTTTTTACCTATATTAGGGTTTGGGGAAGAAATTGTAAGCCCCATGCTTTTCCTCTTTATGTTCCATAAAATCTTTTATGTAGAGAAGTCACTCATCAAATAGTTGAAACAGGTACAACTGTTTGAGTTGAATCAAGCCTCCAAGAAGCTTTAGCCCCAATTCCCGTTTCAGATTGGTATGCTCACTCTTTTGAATTATAATCATTCCGAAAAGGAAATATAGGATATATATGCATTGAAGTTGGATACTATTTCTACAAAGCCACATGATCCTTCCAAGGTGGCCAAAAATTTAGCTAATGATGCAAATATTAGAAGATATGTTCATAAGGAAATCATTATGATGAATTGTTTTGTGGAGCTCCTTATTATTTTTAATTTTGTAATAAGGCCAAGAAACTTTCTCCAAACAACTATCTTAATTTCATAGCTTTTAGGAATACCAAAGGGTCCACCCTACCTTTACATAGTCTTAATTTGTTGGAAGGTGATGATATATTACAAAAAACTACCAGTTCTTCTTCACAACATGTAACACAAATTTCCACTCTTGTCTAGATTTCTTCAGTGGATTCCCGTGAGTATAATAATTTGAATAATCCATTAGTTAATGATGTTTTTAAATACAATCAAACTTTCATGGAAATTACTTCAGTACCAATCCAACGAAAGAAAGAAATAATGTTGCCTAAACCAAATACCTCTGCTATTGTTGGACAACAATCAATTAATGTATCGGTTGATTCCTAAACTATACATAGCTTGGTGTCATTATTAAAACACCTATTAGCTCTAAGCCTAGTATGGAGACAATTCTAGCATTTCCAACTACTGCAACTCAGTTGAATATTGAAGAAATTACACCACTAATAGGAAGAAAATTAAGGTTATTGATACATAAGCATTGACAACAAACACTGCTTCACATCCATCCTTGTTGGAAGTAGTATGGAAAGGAACATCAATAACTCCTGATGAAGAGCTTGAATAATTAGCTCATTATTCAAGAGAATATGCCTCTTCCAATGTAGATAAAGTAGCTCGAATCTGAGACTTTATAAAAAGAAGGATGAAAGAATTCAACAATTGGAACAAGAATCTACACAGTTTGAAGCACAAATGAAAGCATATGTTACCTTGGTTAGAGATCAATATGAGTCTAAGATTAAGCAGAGAGATGAAAAGATAAATGAGATATAGGAAAAGACTAAGAAAACTAAAGCAGGTTCTTTAGATCTTGCCAAATTCAAGAATGAAGCCAGTGAATTAAATCAACAACTTCAATATCAACAAAAACTCCTCTACAATAAGTTAAGCATGATATAGGATCAAGAAAAGTCGGTTTATCTTCAGAACGAGAGTCCTCATAGAGTATTGGGTCCTTTTCTATGCTTATTCTTCTCCTTTAGTCATCCCTCATTGCCATGTCTATGGGATTTTGCTAAGTCATCATGAGTTACTATGTTGCCTTTTTGCTATGGGTCTAGTTTGTCTCTACTACAATGCCATGGTTTTACATTTAACCTTATAAGAATGTCCACATAGGAAAATTTGGGGCTTGGTATGTCTCTATTAGAGTGTTAGGGTTTGAGGTTGGGCTAGACATGAATGTCAATAAAGGAGAATGAAGTTTTTATTTTATTTGGATAAGTTTAATTTCATATATGCGTATGGAATATATTTCATATATGTTATAACATATATGAAACACATGAATGATACTCCTAGCAGATGGTATTGTTTTTAATTGGGTTAAGTGGAAATATGTGTAGAACATGTATTTTATATATGTTATGAAACAACTAATTTCTTCTAAATCGATAACATGTCTCCTAATAACATAACAACAAATGACATATCCTAACTGCATAAAGGTTGATTGGTTGTGGGGTGAATATTTCTTGCACAACATTCCTTCCTTATTTGCAGAACATCTTGTGTGGGAGTGTCTATGTCAAACAACAACGAGATATGCCTATATTGTGGGATATTAGATTCTCACCTATGGCTATAAAATATGTTCAAATGAAGAGAGGTTTCATTCATGACATTACCTTTTGGATGCAAGTCAATCTTAAGTATTCAAACTTGTCTATGCATAAGAAATGAGAATGGGCAAACAAATTTGACATTTTCCAAGACAATGATGCAACTACAAAAAACTTTGATTTTATGACTTTTTGATTGCTTATGAAAACTTGCATGCAAATAAAAAAGGTGAGAAACTTCCACTTTAATCCTCTCTCCAACAATCCTCACCTTTAGAACATCAATCACTCATTAAGGTAATTAAGTGTGAGTAAAGTGGTTAAAGGTTTGATATTAAGTGCATGATCCTATGATGTGCATGGCCAACATTTCTTCTCACATGTTTATAAGCGAGATATACAATATTATTTTAATGGTGCACTCCTAATTTTTAATCCATGGTACACTCTTAACATTAATTTGGCACATATACATGTTCCCATTAACATGTATTCATCATGATTATCTCTTGGCTTATAATCAAAATGTTTCTTTTGCACATAGTGGTTAAATGATCAATTTTGTTATAAAAATAATTGGCACATATTATTGATCCATTTCAACATTCATATAAATATTTAGATTACACGATTCACCTAACAATTTTGTAACTCATGCTTTTATCTTTTAGATAACAATCATAAGGGTACACTTCCTATGATTTGAACTTGACGAAGCATATATTTCAATTGTTTTACATGCCTAATGAATTAGGTAATATTTTATCACCTTGAATCCTTATATTTCATTGTGATAACTTATGAACTATGATTACATAATAATATGCCATAGTTACTCATCAATATTTTTCCCAATGACACTTAAATCACCTATTTCCTTCTCTACAATCACTCATAATTTTAATCTATGAGGAGTTGTGTAGGTGTTTTAACCCTTGATTCTTTAGGTTTCCATAGTAGTCTTAACTTATGCTGCAAATACAGCTAAGATTTCAATATTGATACATTTTTCCATTTGAACCTTCATAAGATTAACTCTTATATCTTATTAGGGAACCATACACCTCAATTACTCATTGATATTTTTCCTAATTGCACTTAAATCCCTAGCTTATTTCAACACCTATTTCCATATTAACAACAAAGACTCCAACCACTAAAGGCTATCAATATATAATAGCATGCTTACGCCATTGAAGCCTTAGTAGTGTAACTAATGCTTATGGAAATGAGAACTAACTTATAATGTGTGTTTTCGAAGCATTTCACTAGTGCAATAGTTGATTAGTGTAATGATATTTTTATAACATTACTAATGGATTGGATGAGTTTGGTTTGGGCATGACTAATTCCCACTTGAACTAGCTCCTAATAATCACTTTAAAAAACAAGTTAAGGTGAATCCCAATTTTATTGATTGAGATACTATAAAGGGAAAAATATTATGAATATTGAAGACACTTATTTAGTATCAATAACCAAATAAATGGATTAAAAAATTAACATCTAGCAAAGTACTACTCTATACACTCCCTCATATTTCCAACATGGGGACCTCTTATTATTTGATTAATAAAAGAAATTATTATTTGATCCAATCAAAATAAGGTTTAGGAGATATCTCATTGGTAATAAAAGGCCTACATAATGTGATGGACACTGCCTAAGAAAATAAGTAAAAACATATTTTAAAGCAAATGCCCATAAAATAAGAACACATTCTAAAAGGTTTCTCAACAATGTCCCTATAATAAATCTTTATGAAAAAAGAATTATAAAATACTATGAACAATATAATGCTTATTTATTTTTGGCTATAAATTGGATGTATAAATCAAAACATCTAAAAATAAACATCTATGAAATATAAATATTATCATTTAGTACTCCATATTAAAAACAGAAATAAAAATTTATATAATTTATTATTTAGTACTCAATTAAAAAAATAAATAAAAATTAAATAAAACTTAATTATTAAAAATTAAAAAATTAATATAAAATATTAAATATTTAAAAATCTATTAATATTTATGAAATGTACTCAAAATATCAATTAAATAATACTTTTATTATTTCGCTAAATAACATTATCAAAATAGACACAACCAAAATTTTCACATGTACCATTTGTTGGAAATTGTTCATAATACAATATAAGTTAAATTAAAGCGTGATACCATGTTCATCCTACAATATAGGTTCAATTAGAGCATGATACCATGTTCATCAGTTAGAATACATCCTATGTTGTCATTCAGCCATAAGCATCTTCTTTATAAACACACCTTTTCATTAGAAATATAAATAAATAAAAAGTAAAAAAATAAAATAAAACTAACTAAATAAAGAAAATAAAAACACATCACAAAATATATATTTATATGTTTTTAGACCAACCATTTTTATCAAAGTAAGTCAAAGCTTTTAATAAGTTTACTCCATCAAATAATAAACTAACTCATCAATTCTATTTATACCCACAAATAATATGAAAAAAACCAAAATATAAACAAAGATCATACAACTAAACAAAATTCATTAATCTGTAAAAAAGTATGGATCTCTCTTGGTGGGATACAGACTATGTATCTATAAACAACTCCAAAACCATACTTCACACAGCAACGAGCATGCTGGAGCCTTACCAGCTCCGCAACATTGACAACATATGTCTCAGCCCTTGTCAACGAAGGCCACAATTCAACATGCAATGATTTGTGGACTCTGTGCATTGGCAATATGTCTCAGGCCTTGTCAATGCAGGCCACAACTCAACATGCAATGGGCAGCAGTCCAGTGCTCTGTGAAGAAAAATATGGGCATCTTCCTCAGTAGCCAACTCCACCATAGCCTTTGGGAATATCCTCTAGCCCCTTCCGTAGCACTCGACTCTGGTTCGCATCATCTTATTTAAGTTCAGTTTAGAAGTCCCCATAGTCATCAACGATATACCATAACTCAATCCCGGAAATGTTCTTGTGTGGTTCACAATGTACCATCCCCCAAAACGGTACCATTGTACTATGATTTGCCTCGACAGAAATTTTAGCAATTTCAGCCATGGTCAATCTCAGGTGTCCTCCACTAGGGTTTTCACACACTTCTTCAGGAGGATGGTAACCTAAGTCACCCTGCTACTCAAAAGCACCAACCATTGAATCTGAGTAACCCCCTGCAGCAACTTGAACTTTCGATTTCCTAGGGCTTTTGGTTTTACAGAATATGGAACCATCTGAGGATCCAAAAGAATGGGTTTCTGTGTCCAAACGAATGGCACAGAAGCCAATCGTCTCTTTGCTTAGTCTGGTGTCCTTCAAACCCTACTCTTCTCCAACCAACCAATTTTCAGATCCCAAAATCTTTATGCTGAATTCTGGCAATGCAAAGGAAGATTGCAGTCTGAAAGTGTAGCAGATAATGATATGTTGATATTAAACGCGACAATCTCAGCTCCTTCCTCAGCTTTCATTTGGGGTTTTCCCAGATTATCAAGAGAGTCTTATTTAAATACCTCTGGCCTTCCCAGATTATCAAGAGAGTTTTGCTCAAATACCTTTGTTGCGGTAAAAGAACGTTTTCCTCTGTTAGTTCATCCATTAAAGCAATTGCATGTACTCAATCAGATAGAACCCACAAAATTTATTTGAGCAGAAATAATGTAGTCCATGAAACCAGAAGAAAAAAAAAAACTAAACTAAAATTGAACGAGCATTCATAATTGAGCGTAAGAGAGAAAAACCTGGTGGAGGAGACTTGAGATTGACAGGTGCTGAAATTGCCAGCACTACTGTGGAGATGAATCATATTACAATTGTTTGTACTGTTTCCAGGGATGGTACATCACGAACACACAATGACATTCCAGGATTGAGTTACAGTATATCCTTAATAATTATGGCGATTGCAATATGAAACATGGTGGATGGTTATGGAAGCTTCAAAATTGAACAGGCTGACGCTAATAAGCTCCAAGTGCTGAGGAAGGAGCTGAAGCTAATTTTTTTGACGAGGTTACTGCCATGGAATTGGCTCCAATTTTGTTTCATTGGAAAAAATTATAAAGTTACTAAATATGTTTCATTATTAGTAATACAATGCATAAATACCGTGGTTTATCCAATACGATGGGCTCATAAATCATTAACGATGAACTTGTTATTAATTGTATCATGGTTATCTTAACTATTTTTTGAGTTGACATCTTTCAAAATTTATTCACGGATTGGAAAACAATATGAGTCCCCCCGCATCTCGCCATCACCTAGGTCTATGTCTATGCTCTCACCCATGTACTATCAAGTTAAGTCGTTATGCATAAATAGGCCTTACAACCATATGTCTATTTATATGTGATGAAATCCAACTCCACAAAATTATTTATTATTGTATACCAGAGCACATAATGCTATGCAACTTATTCAAAGTACCCCTCTTACTCCAAATACAATCAATTAATCATTTAGTCAATACTTCTTCCTTGATACCCTTCTACCTATGCTCCATGTCATTCCTTCTGATGGATTCCTAGCTGCTATTCACCATGGTTCATATGCACATGTACCATTGCTTTAATTTCTCTATCTGGCTACCAATTTATAATCCTCTATATAGAAAACATCTAAGTCACTCTCTGAGCATTTTGGGTAGTGAGAGTCTAGGCATTCTAGACTCTAATACCACATGTTAAAACTAAAGAGAAATGATAAACAACTTAAACAACTCACACAATAATAAGACAAAGATTTCTTGGGTAAACCCTTTTCACATAAAACTCCCACGCTCCAAAGAAAGGTGAATGTAATTATCAAAAACTAACCATGGTTGCAATACATTTGTAGAGCTATTATAAATAGGAGTAATGAGCACTTAGATCATTCTTCTTCACTTACATCATGCACTATGAAATTGCACTAGCCACCAATGTCTTTATTGGCAAGGTGGCCAGTGCAATCTTGAGTGTATGGTGTAAGCCAAGAGAATGAGTTTACCACTCCTTACTCTTGTTAAACACAACTCTAAAAGTATATTGTAACACCATTTTTAGTCACTCCAAAATACATTAACCTTTCTTTGGAGCGTGAGTCTTTTCACCTAGAAGGTTTTCCAAAGGAAACCATTCTCTCATGATTGTGTTGTGTTTATCATTTCTCTTTAGTTTTAAGATCAAGGAACTTGGTAAGCATTTCATTATGGGCTTAAGAGTAGAAATCAACATCTCCACTGAAATTAATGCATCTAGTGTAAGGTATTAAATAGGATTAGAAATCTACATCTACATTGTAATCAATACATCTAGTTCAAGCGATCAAATACAATTAGAAATTAATATCTACATTGAAACCAATGTATCTAGTGCAAATAATCAAATAGGAGTAGAAATCAAAATCTACACTGAAATCAATGCATCTAGTGTAGGGTATTAAATAGGATTAGAAATTGGCATCTATAATGAAATCAATGCATCTAGTGCAAGCGATCAAATTAGATTATAAATCAACAACTACACTAAAAGCAATACATCTATTTTAGTGAAAAGCCAAAATATTCATGACTTTCTAGATCTAACTTCTATGTCTGTATTTGTCTTTGTGTGTCTCTTTCTTCTTCCCTCTCTCTCAACCTTCCATTCAATGTCTATCACCCTCTCTCTATTCTTCTCTCTCCCCCCCCCCCCCCTCTATCCTTATCTCTCTCTGCTCCACCTCCTCCTTCTCTTTCTTCTCTTTATGTCCCTTTCCCCCCTGCCATCTATATCTATACTCGCTCCTACTCCTTATATGTCTCTCATCTCAACCTAAACACATGCCCATTGCTCTCTCTCTCCTCTCTCATCTCCCTCCACATATTCTAGCCCTTTCTCTCTTCTTTAATTCTGTAATATTCAGCATACATATTCTCTCTCTTCTCATCTCTCTCTCTCTCTCTCTCTCTCTCCCCCTCCATCTATATCTCTATCTCCTCTGTCTCTCTTTCTTTATATCTCTATATCAGCCTACATACTCTCTCTCTCTCTCTCTCTCTCTTCCCCCTTCTCTCTCCATATCTATTTCTCTTCCTCCCTCCCTCTCTTTGCCTCTCTCTTCTGCCCTCTCTACCCTCTCCATCTATAACTCTATCTCCCCTTGTCTCTCCTTCTCACCCCCAAAACATACACACTCTCTCTCCATGTCTATCTATCTCCCTCTCCCTCCCTCTCTCTCCCTCCCTCATTGTCTCTTGATCTCTCCCTTGTCACTCCCTCTCCCTCTCCACCTTTATCTCTCTATGTATTTCTTCTCCTTCCAACTCCATATCTCTCTCCCCCTCTCTCTCA
>APFE030713612.1:4483-52906 GCA_000404065.3 Pinus taeda
ACCGGAGAGAGCCTTCTTCTGCCCCGTAGGGCTAGCTACGAGGCTAAATGGTTTGATGTTGCCTTGAGGTTTGCCTTTCTCAGCCTGAGGTGAAATTTCAAGCGCTAACAGTATGGATGGCAAGAAACTCCAAAAATTTCAATGATGAGAATCAATATCCCTCTAAAGTGGCCTCTAAAGTGTCTTCTTTAATGTTTGAGGCCATGATCCAAGATCTTTTGCTTATAGATGTATTAAATAATTACATGAATAAATTGTAGCTTAACCATAGAAATTTAGTGTGCACATGAGGGAAGAGGAGAAACACATAAAAGCATGAAATAAGACAAGAGACTTGATAACGAAGTTCATCTAGTTTGGACTACGTCTCCGAGCCCTGCTCAATCAATGGGGAGGCCTTCATTCATTAAGTGGCATGAGAAAGAAGAGTACAATCATCATTTACAAAAAGGAGTCTTGTACCTCCAATCTCTAAAATGGTTGAAAAATGGAGAGTTCTGTTGCAGAAACTGGCATCACCATTGAGTTCCTGTCACCAATAGGTGAAAAATCGATATAAAACTTTCCCAATTCTAACACTGGACCAAAACTAACCCCCTGGAAAATGTACTTAGGCAAGGTTCCGTCCCTTGTCATGGGCCTACTCACAGTTCCGCCACCTGCAATTCATTTGTCTCAAAATGCGTGCACTCTCCCTTCTCCCGGACACACTGTGAAAAAAGGTTGATATGCATTTTGGTGGGCGGATTACCCATTGAGGTTGTTGGGCGCATTGGTTAAAGATAGAAATGGTTGAGGAAAGTTCGAGGAATCAAACCCCGCCCCTGCCATTTTTAACACATAATAGTTTGAATGCTTCTACCTTCTTCATACGGACTTGGATTGGAGCGTCGTTCCCACCATTGGAATAAGGCGACGAGCACTTTGATCTGATGTCAAGTTAATCGACTTTCTGCCACTTTGAATTTTGAGCCTTTTTCATGCCACTGGTGTTTGGAGATCCATCTGGATCAATCCTCCCCATTTAGGAGATTTTGGACCACCAAAAGATTTATTATTCAATTGGAAATTGAGGGAATTGTTCCCTCACTCTTTCTTTTTCCAGCCATGGTATTCCACATCTCCTCGTTGTGAAGTCCTGGTTCTTCTGTTAAGGATGATATCTTCAGGAAATTCATCAGATAATCTGGTGCAAAATCATTAATTATAGGAACTGATCCCACCTCTTCAGTGTCCATAATCAATGGTGGCTCATAAATCTTTAAGCTTTCCACATTCACTATGGAGTACATTTGCATATATGTCGGCAAATCGAGACGAAAGGCATTGTCTCCAATCTTCTCCAAGATGGTGAATGGACCATACTGGATTGGTTGCAACTTCTTCCCTTCTCCCTTCATTCTGTCCTTGCTGATATGGAACCACACTTTGTTGCCCACTTGACATTGATGGTCGACTCGGTGTTTGTCATGTCGAACCTTGTACTGAGCTTAACTTTTCTCTAACATGTTAGAGTCCTATAGTGATAGGATTTATAATTTTGAATTGGTTGAGAGTAACTCTTGTAATATTGTACATACCTTTTCTTTCTGCAAATGTTTTCCATATTAAAAATTAAAAAAAATGTAAAGAGGGTGTGTTCTCAAAGAAATATCAAAGGACAAAAAGAATAAGAAAATATCAAAAAATAAAAATATATGAACCCTAAACGCATAAACAGATCATGAAAGTGTGCAAGTCTAAATGCCACTACTATTTTACTTCTTTTGCAAATGTGTATAGCTTGTCATACATGCCACAACCCATGGTAGTCAAACTGCTTAATCTTGACTATTTCATGTTTTGAATTTTATGTTTATAGTTAGAGAATAAAATATGACCAAATAGCTTAATCTTGGCAGATCATTAGATAGGTAGAGAAAATAAAAGGAACTCATCAATTTAATCTGAGCCCTTGGAAGATATAAGGTTAGAAGTAGATAGTTTGTTTTATAAAATAAAAGGACACAAAAGGGTTTGCTAGCTTAAGTGCACCCACCAAAATGAAGAAAAAATGTTAGGGTAAGTAATGGGTAAGTAGAAGAAAGGTTGCTGAAGTATAAAGTTGATTGGATAAAAGCACATTTATAATGCTTAATCATATGTTTCAATGTGCATGAGCAATTAAGAAAGAAAAAATAGAGGTTTACAAGTTGATTTAATTGACTCCCCCTCATTCATTTCATCCCTATACTTACTAATTTCCCCATCCACAAGTATGTTCTAGTACTAAAAATCCTTCAAGTATAAAGGCTCAGAGCATTTCTTTGACTTTTGGTGGGACTGGACCCTCGGCTTAATGACGTATGGACATCAAGTGTTAGAATTCCCTTCATAAAATTCATTTCCCTTCATTACCCTAATAAAACCCTTTTTCCTAAGGTTAAACTCCATTTGCATATGAAAAGTAAAAAACCCCATGTTAAATTTTGTTTCACTTGAAATACCCACAAAAAGATTTTATCCTAAGCATAAGAATATGTAAAGGAAAGGGGTAAATATTACATTATACTTAGTATTATTTTCATTCCGCTCATTTCAGTTCATATTAATTTCTAACTTAATAATATAGCTCCTCATTTACCCTTTTTCCTTGTATATCCCCGGGAAAGCCTCCTGCTACTTTGTACACTTATGCCCAGTTCATAGTTGAAAGGATGCATGAGCAATTTACGAGAATGCACAATGAGAGAGTATTCAAGTTCTCATCTGTACTTTACCACATGTTTTTGTATTATTGGTCAGACAGATTTCCTTTCACCATCCAAAAGTTGGATACTAAAGGCCAGCCCAAGTCTGTAATATTTTGGACACCACTATTCCACAGGTATTCATCATCATACACCTACACAGACTTCATTGACTCTTTTGTCCATCTAGTCATTACCATGCTGACAGGAAGCCCTCCACCCAGAATAAGCCAAGAAATCAAAAGAGTTCTCTAGTTATCCAAACAAAGTAAGGTGGGAGACCGGTACCTTTACCAAAATCACACCACAATAAGAATCTATGGTTTCCAGCTTGCCTCGTACAAACAACCCAAATACCTCTCCATGAGGTTATTTGCTCTAGAATATTATAGGCAGAAAATGAACTCTGATGATATGAACTTTTTCTCAGCCAAGAAAAAGACTCAATTCAAGATCAAAAACCAGCTAGGCCCTTTTATTTGCAATACTAGAGAGGCATGAGAGGAAGCAGATAAAATTCTGCAACAAATGAAGTTAAAGAACGGTTTCATGTGGAGGTATGAACCTCAAGGGTTTATAACCAAAATAAGACAAAAGGTCAAATTGGGACCTTACATTCATCACCCTATACCAGAAATAGAGAGATATGCCAACTAATCTGAGTGGTTGGAAAGCACTCTCATAGACAAGGATAGTAGAAAGGTAGATGTTGAAAATACCTTGTTTGATTTAGAGAAACAACTTGATGAAAGCTCATTCCTGCAGGTACCAGAGCAAGAAGGAACCATGAGTACCCCTCTTGTTTTGTTGACTCAAAATGAGGAAAAGAATCCCAAAAGGAACAGAGAGGAAGGCTTTAGCTCAGGTATGGACACTTCCAATGTACAGTATGAAGCTAGCTAGAGCAAAAGGCCTAGGCTCAATCTTGTTTCATAATAGGAATACACAGAAGGCTCAATAGAAATAAATGATACTGAGTTAGACATGAGCAAATGCACAACTCCATCTAGAGAAACACAAGAGCCATCTACCTCAGAAACTCAAATTTTAGAAAGGCAACTTAGTGTAAAAGTCTCCTCATTCAATAAGCCTATTAATAGAGATAGGGGCATTAAGGACAGGTTCAAGGAGATTAAAATGAGAAATGATAAATTGAAGGCAGAATCCTATGCACAGTATTTCAAGCTTACACTGCCTAATCAAAGTAGGTTGATGTTAGCTTTTGACATCAAGGAAGGAAAGACGCAAATGTCCTTCATGAAGCCAATTGTACAACAACCAAGAACATCAGCAGATTTCAAGAAGATAGACTTTGAAGCATTGGCAAGGGATATTCATCCCGTTGACCAGATTAAATTTCACAAGTAGGATGGAGAAATGATTTACTCCACCCTTACAGGAAAGGCCATGGTTGCACATCAGTTACAAAATTCATTGAATAACATTTCGGCCCAGTATCAGTTGGAAAAGGCCTCCTCATAGGCCAAAGACACCAGAATCAAGTCTTTGGAAGACTTGGTAATTGAATTGGGACATGATCCCAAAGACATCAAGGCTACTGAACAATTAATCAAAAAGAAGAATGATGACATTGCAGCCCTCAAGAAAAAGTTAAAGATACCTCAACTGCAACACCCCCAGACACAGGAAGTCTTGGAAAGCCAAACTAAGCATGAAGAGTTGATGGACTTAGTCCTTAAACTCAATGATTAGTTGAGGGAGACAGAAAAGGAATTGGACATCTTAATCCAATTAAAACAAACTGATATTGGTACTACCTGGGTAAATGTCATCCTAGCAATTACCACGGCTGTTCCTTCCATATTGGCTCCCACAGCTCCAATGGCCGCAACACTACCGGTTTCTTCAAAATCTACATCAGCAATAGGTACATCATGTGAAGAAGCGGGAAAATTGGTTAAAGCTATGGAAGAAATGTCCATACAAATCACAGAGATGAATAAAGATCAAAGAGAAAGTGATAAGCTTGGAAACTGATTACAAGCTTGCCAAAATCATGCACACAGAAGAAGTGCAAAAAGCTACCAGGATGAGTGAAAGATTGAAAGCCCTGGAAAAGGACTTAACACTGAAAGAACCCCTTGGGTAGGCTAAGGAACAACTATGGTCCAATATCATTGACTCTGTCAATGATATTTGGCCATCTATTCAGGTGATTTTCGAGCAAATAGATTTGATAAAGCTATAGAGGCCATCCAGAAAGTAAAAGCAGAACTAGGACAAATGCCAGAAGAGGCTACCAAAATTATCCAATTCCTTAACACCAACAATAAGTATGAGCTGCAGGAATTGGAAATAGAGGACAAAATAGAGACAATTTTGGAGGTCAAAAAGCTCCTCTCCAAGAGGAACTTGATGCAAAACTTGAAGGATAAGTGTCAGAATATGCAGCTAGCTGTTGACAGATTTATGGCTAAGTTCCAGATTTTGAGAGAAAATGGATTACCCAATCCCTTAGTGATAAATGATAAGCTGATGACATAGGAGGATTACAACAAGAAAATCAGAGAGGTAGCAAAAGATCAAGTAAATACATCATCAATGAAGGCATTGCCAACAGGAAAAGTACTCTACTAAACATTTGAAAACTTGTTTTACCTCCAACATGAGGTAAAACACTTGTTTATAAATAAGCCTACTTTTTCCAAATACACAGAGGTAGATGAAACATATAGAAAGATGCTAAAAATCCAATTACCTGATGCTGAAACATGGGATAAATTAGCTGATTTAGTATAGAAATATGTAGTAAAAAGTTAATTTATAGTAAAAGTAAAACAAAATGGTAAAAGGTTGTTGACAGATCAGCAGAGTTAAAGTGTATCAGATGAAAGGCTAAAGTAAATGAAGCATCTAGCGTGAAAGATCAAACAACAAAGCAGATTAAAGGGAAAAAGATCAAAGCCAACAGAACCAAAATAAAAGGGATAACATGAAATAGTTCAATAGTTGTCTCTATCTTCTTGCATGAAAATATTTCTTTTTTCCTAGATTAGTTCTGAATATAGTTTCAGATATTTTGCAGCTCCATTTGTCTAAATACTTCAAAATAAGTATGTAGTGTGGATTCTATTAGACATTACTATAAATTTTTTTATTAGAATACCTAGAAGGTTATTGTATCATTTGCTAAGCCAACAAGCTGGATTGATAAGTAAAGACCAGATATTTCCAAGGATTCATGTGTTGAGCGAATTTTAGACAAGTATTTTCATGTGTTGTTGTTATTTTTCTCAAATTTATTCTTAATATTTAGTGTGTTTCTAAATCTAAATGTTATAACTGGAATAATACTTCAAAACTTGTTTAATTACACCCTGTCTTAACAGTTATGAATTTAAATTTTTTCTGCTGATGTATAAATTAAAGAATTCTTAATTGCTCTTTGGTTTAGATTGGTTTTCTTGAATATCCGAGTTAAAGGATTCTTAATTGCCCCTTTGATCTTGATTACCCATTCATTCCTCATTCATTATCCAAGTCTGAGAACCCTTAACTTATCTCTCACCTCGAGTGAAACCATTTCACCCCTCTGTCTCAAATATCTGAAAAAACACTTTGTTGTCTTGCCCTTGGAACATTCACTTTAGTGAGTTAATCTAGTTTATCTCCCTTATTGTTTGACTCCATAGCCCAATGGTCTAAAGACATCATTTTATCCATCTATCTAAGCAAATCTCACCACCTAATCTAAAAAAAAAATCAAAAACTCCTTTGAACAATCATAACTAGCCTAAAAACATCTTAACTAAAACAATGTTAAATTTTAAAGAGAGAGCCCTCTCTGAGCATCAAGAAGGCTAGGTCCTAATCTCCAAAAGTGGTTTGTGGTTTCCTTTGATTTTTTATTTCTTTTGTACTTCAAAAGAATTATCAGAGTGTTAACATTTATGGCGACCATACTGGGGACTTCAATTCTCAGTCTCATAAAACTTTAAGGAAACCTTAAATTAAATCTTGAGCCCCTTAAGGTCATTATTCGAAGTAAATTTTCAAGAAATTTCATAAAAACATTTTAAAAAACTTAAAGTTTTGGCTCCTAAGAAAATTTTCTATAATAAGGCCAACCCAAATCCAAACCCTGCAACTATAGTGGATGACCCAAACAAAATTCTAAGGAAACCAAAAAACGAAGAAACTTAGGCAAGTAGTAGCCAGCTAGATAGAGCCAATTCACTCCTAGAGGAGTTGTCAACTTTAGAGGAAGTCCCTTTTGATTTTTCATTTGACCTCTCACTATTTAGAACCAAATCTGAGAATGATATCCATGAAACAGTTTTAGACCCTAAGTTTACTCAACTCATTGAATAAAAAAGGGTTATCCATCCAGATTTAGATAAATATGTCTTGGAAGCTTTTGACAAGTTAGAAACCTTGACCTCTACGTTGATTAGCAATATAGATAGTGCTTATCTTCAACAATCTGTTGAACTAGCTGCCCTTACTGTTGCTGCATCTCAAATTTCTGCACAATCTTCACTCACTGTAAGTACCCCTTCCTTTACCGCAACTTCATCAATTGTATCTACCACAATCCAATCACCTAAACCACTTATTAGTCAATCATCTTCATCATCATCTAGTTCACCTCCATCAGTTTCAAGCCTTTTTTCAACCACCACAACTTTACCCCCTATTCAAACCAGAATTACAACAATGGAAAATCGATATGCCCCTCTTGTTCTGCCTGCCCAACTCCATCCCATGCTTGTAGATTATCAAAGTAAGATTTTCCTGTTTGATGCTAGTGGTCATTACACTGCCCGACAACATGTAAAAAAGATGTCTAATTTTTTTGAATTACATGAAATAGATGAAGCAGATGTCCAAATGAGATTGTTTGTCCAAACTTTAACTGGGGATGTCAAGAAATGGTTCAAAGCCTTTCCTACCAACCATATTGCAGACTTATCCAATTTTCAAAGGCTATTCATTGATAGATGGGAGAGAAAGAAAAACCCATTGCAAATACTTTATGAATATGACGATATTAGGAGAGCTCCCAATGAGTCAATTCAGGACTATTGCACTAGGTTTAATAATATCTATAATGCAATTCCAACCAACATTAAGCCTCCACCTGACCTAGCATTACTTAAGTTCCTTGATGGTTTTGATGCTGACATGTCATACCATCTAAGGGAAAGAAACCCTGAAACACTTGAACAAATGCAGAGCAATGCTGTCAGTATAGAGGCCAATCTGTTAGCTAAGAAAGCACAAATGAGGAATGAAAAGAAAGTTGTATTTAAAGAAGAAGCTTCAAATTCAGATGGAAATTAGATGTTTTAGCTAAAATTTTAGAAAGAATCATGGATAGGTTAGAGAACATGGAGAGGAAAAATCAATGGGAGAATCAATAACAACAACCCCGAATAAGAAACCCAAATTTTAGGAAGAACCCTAATACTGCAAAAAATGATACACCAGACCAATAGATTAGGCCCCCCTTCCAAGAAAATTATGTTGAGGATTCATAGAACCAATAAGCAGAGGATGATATCCATATTAAATTACTGGAAACCACAAAAGAAGGCAATGTTTTTCTTACTCAAGAAGAACAAGATTTATATATGCTTTAGGAATTGCAGCTAGAATCTGGTGAATCTTTTGATTTTAAACAGGGATATGAGTCAGCTATATATGAGGTACATAAACAATGTAGCTTGAGAAGTAAGAAGAATGACAAGACTCCCATTAAAAGATCCATCCAAACCTAGACTAAGATAATAAAAGAAGCTCTAGTTAACAAAGTGTTGCAAATTCTCCCTAGGGGAACAACTGAAACTTCAACCCCTAGGATTGTAGATATAACCTCCACTGAAACCCAAATAGAGACAATCCCAGAAAACAATCGAAATAAAAGAAATCAAGCCAAGACAGTAGGAAGACAAACTGAAATGCCTACCACTAAGAAACAGAATAAAGATACTCAAACTGCATACATTAAGGAAGATTTGAATCAAACAAACAAACCTCAGCACCCTTTCAACATTAGAAATGAAATAACTAAATTAAAGATATCAGTTCCCTTGACCAAACTAGTAAAGAATCAATCATATAGGTCACAGATAACTGAGACTTTGAACATAGGAGAGGGAGAGGATTCTGTTAATTTGAATAATGACCAGCCTAAATTATTATTTGGCCCTGTGGCCAATGGAATTCATCAGCAAGGGGGAGTTCCTCCTTTTTACATTAGCCTGAACATTCATGATAAAAATTTTCATAGCGCTATGTTGGACTCATGAGCATCCCATAATATGATGCCAAAGGCAATCCAGGCCTTATAAGGATTTATTTTCTTTTGACTCTAGCCAAGTTAAATGCCTTGGTTTAATCAAAGACTTATGTGTGACTCTTGTCCAGTGCCTATAAAGATCATTCTAATGGACATTGTATTTGCAGACATCCCACCAAATTATGGAATGCTACTATCTTTCTCATGGGGAGAAAAACTGCAGGGATCTTTGCAGTTGGATATGTCTTATGCCACCATATCCGTTTTTGGCCAACCAAGAAAATTATATAGGGAGACCTTGAAGAAGTACATGGTCAGTAGTGAGGAAAAGCCACAAAACTTTCCATATACTCCATGCATTCAGATATGGACTCTTTCATCTTATACAATGTAGAAAATGATAAAAAGGAAATCACATCCAAAGACCTAAAATATAGAACAACTGATAGTGAGAACATATTCCATGAGTCACTTTGGCATTTAGACTTTGATGGCTTTGTAAATAGGTTAGAGGCTGGTGCAAGAGTGTGGATCCATAATATGGACAATAATCATGTTGAGGGACATGCTTTCAGATTGAATTTCAAATGTACCAATAACATGTTCGAATATGAAGCCCTGATTCTAGGGTTACAATTGGTTAGGAAATTGGGAGCCAAAAGAGTTTCCATCATGGGAGACTCAGAGCTGATTATTAAACAAATTAGTGGTGAATACTCTGTCAACAACGCTAGGCTTGGTCGATATAGGGATACTATTTTAGACTTGATCAAAGACCTCCTGGAATCAAACTTTGCTTCCATTCCTATAAAATAAAACATGTAGGCCCACAGTCTGGATACCTTTGCTAGTACTTGTAAATTGCCATTTCAACCAAACCACCAGTGCACTGCAGAAGTCAGACATAGGCTTGTTGTACCACACAACCTCAAGTATTGGCATATTTTCTCCCAGGACTCTCAGATCTATGATTTCATCAACAATAAAGGCGAGTTTCAGAATTGTAGGATAGATAATATCTGTACAGTAGACAATAATATAGAAAGAAACTTAGATGTAAATATTTTTGATGTACATAAACCAACTAAATTTACTAAACTAGAAATAGATAGTTTAGAAAAGGTAGAGATAGATGACATAATGGATGATGATCCTGAGATTCTTAATTTGAAAAATAATTTTTTGCCTAAAGGATTAGTACATTTAGAGGAAATGTTTGACTCTAATGATGTAGCTAGGAAACTGAAGATGGAACCTCTAAGAGCTTACATAAAAGAGTGTAATATAGGGACTGAAGATAATCCAAAACTCATTAATATATCTAAAGCCTTTCCCCCAGAGGAAAAGGTCAAAAATATCAATCTGTTTAAGGAGTTCCAGGATGTATTTTCCTGGAGTTATGAAGACTTAAAATATTATGATACTAGCATAATCCAACACAAAATACCTCTAAAAGAAGATCATAAACCTTTCAAACATAAACTTAGGAGGATAAAACCCAGTTCTTATGCCATCCAAAGAGAAATACGTTAAAAGAATGTTTGATGCCCAAATAATAGCGCCCATTAGATACTCAGATTGGATTTCAAACTTAGTTACAACTATGAAAAAGACAGGTGAAATTAGACTTTGTGTAGATTTTAGAAACTTAAACAAGGTCTCTTTAAAAGACAACTACCCCTTACCAAAAATGGACCATATATTGCAAAGTGTAGTGGGCTCATCTAGGATTTCACTGTTAGATGGATTCTCTGGGTATAACTAGATCTTAGTCCAACCTGAGGACCAAGCCAAAACTTTGTTTACTACTCCTTGGGGTACCTTCATGTACTTGAAGATTCCCTTTGGATTAATGAATGCAGGTGGTATAGTTCAAAGAGTTATGAATATATCTTTTACCAAGGAAATCCATGATTTCTTAGTAGTATACCAGGGTGACATCACAGTCTTCTCTAAATCTGATAATGAACACTTAGACCACCTCGGAAGAGTATTTATCAAATGCAGGAAATTTGGGATTTCTTTAAATCCTAAAAAGACACTTTTTGGTCTAGAAGAGGGAAAACTGTTAGGACACATCATATCTAAAGATGGTATTAAGATAGACCCTTCTAGAATAGAAGCCATTTTGACCATTTCCCATCTCCAAAACATTAAAGAGCTACAATCATTTCTAGGAAAGATTAATTTTCTTAGGAGATTCATCTCAAATCTAGCAGAATTAATCAGGGAATTAAATAACATGCTAAGAAAGGACTTAACAATTAAATGGACATTAGAGGCCAAAAAATCCTTTGAAGCTATTAAGGAAGCATTAACCAAGACTCCAATCCTGATTAGTCCTAACTTTAACAAAGAGTTTATCATTTTTTCTTTTGCTTCAGAATACACCATTGCAGCAGTCTTGCTACAAAAGAACAATCAAGGATATGAACAACCAATAACATTCTTTAGTAAATCCTTAAGAGATGCCACACTCAAATACAATATCATGGAAAAACAGGCTTTAACATTGGTTAAGGCTATCAAAGATTTCAAAGTATACATTTTGTACTCTCACATTATTGCGTATGTTCCAAACTTTGTAGTTAAGGACATTTTGACTCAAATGGGCCTGAAGGAAAAAGAGGCAAATGGATTGCCACAATATTGGAATATGAAATAGAGATAAAACCCACGAAGCTCATCAAAGGCCAAGGTTTAGCCAAACTCATGGTTGAATCTAACTGTCAGGCCCTTGATATCATCTTCATTAGTGCCCTTGATGATCAGGAGGAGATGACGACTCCACAAATCAATGAACCTTTTACGGATTCACCATGGTATGCATATATTACATTTGTTTTACTAAACTTACAAGCTCCTCCGGATCGACAAGAACTAAAGCTATATTCTTAAAAATGAAGTCATTGAGATATTGAGTTATAGATAATGCATTGTTTATGAAAGACAATAATGGTATTCTTTTAACATGTTTATTAAAAGATGAAGCTGACAAGATTTTACAAGAGTTTCATGCAGGGGATTGTGGAGGACACTTGTACTGGAAGAGTACTGCTGACAAGATTCTGAGGGCTGGTTTTTATTGGCCTAATTTGTTTGCATATGTTAAAAAACATGTGACCTCCTATCATAAATGCCATATTTTTTAGGGAAAGAGAAGAATTTTACCCTTGCCTCTTAAACCAATTTCCACTGAGATGCCATTTCAACTATGGGGGTTAGACTTCATTGGAGAAATACACCTCGCATGTTCAGCTCAACAGAAGTGGATTCTGACAACCAAAAACTATTTTACCAAATGGATAGAGACCATACCTTCTAGGCAAGCCACAGACACTGTCATAATCACTTTCCTAGAGAGTAATATCCTTTCAAGATTTGGATGTCCCCAGAAACTCATTACTGATAATGCAGCAACCTTTAAATCCAAAATAATGATAGATTTATGTAACAAATACCACATCACCCTTGGCTATTCCACAACCTATTACCCTCATGGCTATTCCACAACCTATTACCCTCAAGGTAATGGGCTAGCAGAGTCGTACAACAAAAGTCTGGTCAATATTATCAAAAAGTTACTAGAAGATAACAAAAAGACATGGAACAAGAAGTTAGTCAATGCCTTATGGGTAAATAGACTGACTACTAAGAAGTCTATTGGAACATCAACCTATCAGCCAGTTTATGGGATGGATGCAGTTTTACCGTCATCTTTGGGAGTACCAGTCATGAAGATCCTCTAAGAATTACAGGTGGAACCAAATGATATTCAGAGAAGAATAAATCAGACCATACACCATAGTAGAATAGAGAAGAAGTATATGTAAAACCACAGGTAATCTAGGAAAATATCAAGAAAGTCCTTGATAAAAAGACTAAAGCAGATGATTTTCACATAGGAGACAAAGTCCTTAAGTGGGATTCAAGAAGAGAAGACAAGGGCAAGCATGGAAAATTTGATTTTCTGTGGTAGGGGCCTTATGTCAATATGGCTACAGAGGAAACAATGCCTTTTTCTTGAGAAAAATAGATGGATCGGATCTACCAAGAGGACCTCTTAATGGTAGGATGTTGAAGCATTACTTTTCCACTGACTTACAATAGTTCACTTTACTTTTCATCATTGTACATAACATTGCAGAGTGTAGATTGGATAGAAGAGTAATCCTACAAATTTGAAGCACAAAGAGAAGGCCCTGAGCTTTGAAATATTTACTGTCATAAGTATCAATAATGTAGATTCATAGAAGGACACTTTACAAGGTAACTTCAGCTACAATTCAAAGGCTACTGATATTTAGAGTTCTTGACATTTCACTAAGAAATGCCATCCCCATGTGCAGCCACGGTTAAAGTCCTATAGTGATAGGATTTATAATTTTGAATTGGATGAGAGTAACTCTTGTAATATTGTACATACCTTTGCTTTCTGCAAATGTTTTCCATATTAAAAATTTAAAAATGTAAAGAGGGTGTGTCCTAAAAGAAATATCAAAGAATAAAAAGAATAAGAAAAGATCAAAAAATGAAAATATATGAACCCCAAACACAAAAACAGATCATGAAAGTGTGCAAGTGTAAATGCCACTACTATTTTACTTCTTCTAAAAATAATGGTTATGTGCAGCTTGTCATACATGCCACAACCCATGGTAGTCAAACTGCTTAATCTTGACTATTTCATGCTTTGAATTTTATGTTTATAGTTAGAGAATAAAATCTGACCAAACAACTTAATCTTGGCAGATCATTAGATAGGTAGAGAAAATAAAAGGAGCTCATCAGTATAATATGAGCCCTTGGAAGATATAAGGTTAGAAGTAGATAGTTTGTTTTATAAAAGAAAAGGAAACAAAAGGGTTTTCTAGCTTAAGTGCACCCACCAAAATGAAGAAAAAACTGTTAGGGTAAGTAATGGGTAAGTAGAAGAAAGGTTGTTGAAGTATAAAGTTGATTGGAAAAAAGCACATTTATCATGCTTAATCATATGTTTCAATGTGCATGAGCAATTAAGAAAGAAAAACAGAGGTTTACAAGTTGATTTAATTGACTCCCCCTCATTCATTTCATCCCAATATTTACTAGTTTCCCCATCCACAAGTATGTTCTAGTACTAAAAATCCTTCAAATCATAAAGGCTTAGAGCATTTCTTTGACTTTTGGTGGGACCGAATCCTCGGCTTAATGACTTATGGACATCAAGTGTTAGAATTCCCTTCATAAAAGTCATTTCCCTTCATTACCCTAATAAAACCCCTTTTCCTAAGGTTAAACTACATTTGCCTATGAAAAGTAAAAAACCCCTTGTTAAATTCCATTTCACTCGAAATACCCACAAAAAGATTTTATCTTAAGTATAAGTGTATGTAAATGAAAGGCACAAATATTACATTATACTTAGTATTATTTTCATTCCACTCATTTCAGTTCATATTAATTTCTAACTTAATAATATAGCTCCCGATATACCCTTTTTCCTCATATATAAATAAATCCCCATATATAATACCCCTACCCTTAGTTTAACTATAAACTATATTTTTACCCTGTCCCCTCGACAAAACCCTCTTAACTCACCAATTCTTCATAAAGTTAAGATAATCCTTCATTAACCCCGTCCGATCATTTAATCTTGTGTTTCACTCCAAATATTAAAACCAACCATTAATTAAACCCCTACCGCGCCTCCTCCCTCCCCCCCACTCCCCCAAAAAAAAAAAAAAAATTTGCCCATTTAATCTGTGCTAATTTTTCACTCAACTACCGTCCGATCATCAATTCCCAAATCTAACGATTCACAGCCATATCGGGTTCACCCGATATCCAACCTTTTCCTGATCGATAAAGTGGTATTAACCGGGCCCCCATCTGCTACATGTCAAGTGTTAAGGTAGATCGGGTGACCTCGCCAAAATACTGCCTCCTCAATAAAGCGGTGCGGTGACTTGGAAAACCGCCTCCCCGTGCAATCCAAAAAACCGCCAACTATTCATTCATAATTCACCCACCAAAAAAATATCCATTGTTCAATAAAAAGGTTGAGAAGCCCTATTCGGCCTTTTTCAATCAATTTCTTTGTAAAACCTCTGCAAGCCATTGTGACACCTTCAAACACTGAAGTCACCAATTGACCTCAATTTCACTCCTGAAGAAGTTGCAGAGACCCCAATAAAGCTCTCAGTTCGTACCAAAGCCCATTCAAACTTCTGCAGTTGTCGAGAACACCAATTTGAAGTTATTTCAACCAACTTCCAGGTATTTGAAGGGAAATTACCAGACACCCTTTCAATTTGAAAATGTTCAGTCTTTAAAGTGTTTTAATTGAGTAAAATTAATTGAAATTACTTTAAAATTAAAGTGTGTGCCTAACTAAAATACCCAAAACCCTTCTGAAAGCTTCCAAATTACCTTCAAACCTTTGATATAAAACTGTATAAATCAAATTCAAATCCACAAGAACTAAATTATGGCTTCCCCCGTTGGCATGGATGTCAGACCAGTGTCCACCCCCCATTGGGACCTTGACCACCTTCCCTTGGTGGACAGGGATTTTCAAATCAAAGACACGGTTTCCTATACACTCTTGCTCAAAATTCATTGTTGGAGTAAGGACAGATCTCTAAACCATACTAATGACATTGGCCTTTGGGAGTCCAATTTTCCCAAATACTAGTTTCCACAAGTACACGTATTTCCTGAGATTTTTCATCTGTGCCATGCTTGTTACATTCCCAACTAGAGAGCTATAATGTCCCCAGACCAAAAAGTCTTGTTTACTATTACAACTGAGTCAATCAATGAAATGCTGCAAGTCCAACCACGTCCAAACTTGACCCACTCTCCATTGGGGATTTTTTAGACCAGTATACAAAATTGAGCTTGTTTAGATTGGCCCAAATATTCCAAACTTTCATTATAGAGGAGCAGCACATTCCTACAGATGCCCCTCCATATGTTTCTACCATTTTTTCTAAAAGGGGCACAAAAATTGTAACCATGATCTCATGTATTCTAGGCTATACCATAGATGAATACATTGATGAGCTCATCCTGGCCTTCATGTCCAGTTTCACCCCATGAAAGCCTCCTGCTACTTTGTACAATTATGCCCAGTTCATAGCTAAAAGGATGCATGAAAAATTTACCAGAATGCACAATGAGAGAGTATTCAAGTACTCATCTGTACTTTACCACATGTTTTTGTATTATTAGTCAGACAGATTTCCCTTCACCATCCAAAACTTGGATACTAAAGGCCAGCCCAAGTATGTTCCATTTTGGACACCATTATTCCATAGGTATTCATCATCATACACCTACACAGACTTCATTGACTCTTTTGTCCATCCAGTCATGACCATGCTGATAGGAAGCCCTCCACCTAGAATAAGCCAAGAAATCAAAAGAGTGCTCTAGTTGTCCAAACAAAGTAAGTTGGGAGATTGGTACCTTTACCAAAGTCACACCAAAATAATAATCTATGGTTTCCAGCTTGCCCAATACAAACTGCCCAAATACCTCCCCATGAGGTTATTTTCTCTGGAATATTCTAGGTAGATAATGAAATCTGATGATATCAAATTTTTCTCAGCCAAGAAAAAGACTCAGTTCAAGATCAAAAACCAGTTAGGCCCTTTTATTTGCAATACTAGAGAGGCAGGAGAGGAAGAAGATTAAATTCTACAAAAAATGAAGTTTAAGAACAGTTTCATGTGCAGGTATGACCCTCAAGGGTTTATAACCAAACTAAGACAAAAGGTCAAATTGGGAACTTACATTCATCACCCTATACCAGAAATAGAGAGATATGCCAACCAATTTGAGTGATTGGGAAACACTCTCATAGATAGGGATAGTACAAAGGTAGATGTTGAAAATAGCTTGTTTGATTTAGAGAAACAACTTGATGAAAGCTCATTCCCGCAGGTACCAGAGCAAGAAGGAGCCATGAGTACCCATCCTATTTTGTAGACTCCTTAGAAGGAGGAAAAGAATGCCAAAAGGAATAGAGAGGAAGGCTCCAACTCAGGTATGGACACTTCCAATGTACACTATGAAGCTAGCCAGAGCAAAAGGCCTAGGCTCAATCCTATTTCAGAACAGGAAGACACAGAAGGCCCAGTAGAAATAATTGATACTGAGTTATACATAAGCAAAGGCATGGCTCCATCTCGAGAAACACATGAGCCATCTACATCAAAAACTCAAATTTTAGAAAGGCAGCTCAATGTAGAAGTCTCCTCATTTAATAAGCCTATTGATAGAGATAGGGGCATTAAGGACATGTTCAAGGAGATTAAAATGAGAAATGAGAAATTGAAGGCATAATCCTATGCATAATATTTCAAGCTTACACCGCCTAATCAAAGTAGGTTGATGTCAGCTTTTGACATCAGGGAAGGAAAGATGCAAATGTCCTTCATGAAGCCAATTGTAGAACAACATGGAACATCAGCAGATTTCAAGAAGATGGACTTTGAAGTATTGGCAAGGGATATTCATCCTGTTGACCAGATTGAATTTCACAAGCACGCTGGAGAAATGATTTACTCCACCCTTACAGGAAAGGCCATGGCTGCACATCAGTTGCAAAATCCACTGAATAACATTTCGGCCCAGTATCAATTGGAAAAGGCCTCCTCACAGGCCAAAGACACTAGAATCAAGTCTTGGAAGACTTGGTAATTGAATTGGGACATGATCCCAAAGACATCAAGGCTATTGAACAATTAATCAAAAATAAGAATGATGACATTGCAGCCCTCAAGAAATAGTTAAAGATACCTCAGTTGCAGCACCCCCAGTCATAGGAAGTCTTGGAAAGCCAAACTAAGCATGAAGAGTTGATGTACTTATTCCTTAAACTCAATAATCGGTTGAGGGAGACAGAAAAGGAATTGGACAACTTAATCCAATTAAAACAAACTGATCCTGGCACTACCTTGGTAAATGTCATTCCATCAATTACCACGATTGTTCCTTCCACATTGGTAGCCTCATTGGCCCCTACAACTCCAATGGCCACAACGCTACCAGTTTCTACAACATCTACATCAGCAACAGGTACATCAGGTGAAGAAGCAGGAAAATTGGTTAAAGCTATGGAAGAAATGTCCATACAAGCCACAAAGATGAATAAGCTCAAAGAGAAAGTGACAAGCTTGGAAACTAATTACAAGCTTTCCAAAATCATGCACAAAGAAGAAGTGCAAAAGGATACCAAGATGAGTGAAAGATTGAAAGCCTTGGAAAAGTACTTAACATTGAAAGAACACCTTGGGTAGGCTAAGCAACAACTATGGTCCAATATCACTGACTCTGTCAATGATATTTGGCCATCTATTCAGGTGATTTTCGAGCAAATAGATTTGATAAAGTTGGTTGTAGAGGCCATCCAGAAAGTAAAGGTAGAATTAGGACAAATGCCAGAAAAGGCTACCAGAATTATCCAATTCCTTAACACCAACAATAAGTATGAGTTGCAGGAATTGGAAATAGAAGACAAAACAAAGACATTTTTGGATGTCAAAAAGCTCCTCTCTAAGAGGAACTTGATGCAAAACTTGGGGGATAAGTGACAGAATATGTAGCTAGCCATTGACAGATTTATGGCTAAGTTCCAGATTTTGAGAGAAAAGGGATTACCCAATCCCTTAGTGATAAATGATAAGTTGATTACACAAGAGTATTACAACAAGAAAATCAGAGAGGTAGCAAAAGATTAGGTAAATACTTCATCAATGAAGGCATTGGTAAGAGGCAAAGTACTCTACCAAACATTTGAAAACTTGTTTTACCTCCAGCATGAGGTAAAACACTTGTTTATCAATAAGCCTACTTTTGCCAAATACACAGAGGCATATGAAACATATAGAAAGATGTTAAAAATCCAATTACCTGATGCTGAAACATGGGATAAATTAACTGATTTACTATAGAAATATGTAGTAAAAGGGTTAATGTAAAACAAGATGGTAAAAGGATGTTGACAGATCAACAAGTCAAAGTCTATCAGATGAAATTCTAAAGTAAATGAATCATACAACGTGAAAGATCAAACAACAAAGAAGATTAAATGGCAAAATATCAAAGCCAGCAGAACAAAAATAAAAGGGACAACATGAAACAGTTCGATAGATGTCTTATCTTCTTGCATGAAGATATTTCCTTTTTCCTAGATTAGTTCTGAATACAGTTTTAGATATTTTGTAATTCCATTTGTATAATTACTTCAAAAATTTGAAGTATGTAGTGTGGATTCCCATTACTATAAACTTTTTGATCAGAAGACCCAGAAGGTTATTGTATCATTTATTGAGCCAACAAGCTGGATTAATAAATAAAGATCAAATATTTCCAAGGATTCATGTGTTGAGAAAATTTCAGACAAGTATTTTCATGTGTTATTGTTATTTTTCTCAAAGTTATTCATAATATTTAGTGTGTTTCTCAATCTAAATGTTATAACTTGAAAAATACTTCAGAACTTGTTTAATTACACTTTGTCTTAACAACTATGCATTTAAATGTTTTCCACTGATGTCTAAATTAAAGAATTCTTAATTTCTCTTTTGTTTAGACTGATTTTCTTGAGTATCTAGGTTAATGGATTCTTAATTTCCCTTTGATCTTGATTACCCATTCATTCCTCATTCATTATTCGAGTCGAAGAACCCTTAACTGCTCTCTCACCTCGAGTGAAACCCTTTCACCCCTCTGTCTCAAATATATGAAAAAAACTATGCTATCTTGCCCTTGAAACATTCCCTTGAGTGAATTAATCCAATTTCACTCCCTTATTGTTTGACTCCATAGCCCAATGGTCTAAAGACATCATTTTATCCATCTTTCTAAGTAGATCCCACCACCCAATCTAAAAAAAAAAAATCAAAACCCCCTATGAACAATCATAACTAGCCTAAAAATATCTTAACTAAAACAATGTTAAATTTTAAAGAGAGAGCCCTCTTTGAGCATCAGGAAGGCTAGGTCCTGATGTCCAAAAGCGGTTTGTGGTTACCTTTGGTTTTTCTTTCTTTTTGCTCCAAAAGAATTATCAGAGTGATAACACAACTGCTCCTATACTACTTGGTGAATCAACTGGATCCGCTGAATGAACCGTTGTGTTTTGTCCCTGTCATCATGTCCACTAAAGTCATCTTCCCTTCCAAAGACCATATCAAAAGGATCTTTTGGTAGGTAGCCAAAACATGTCTCAAATGGTGAATGATGCGTAGATGAGTGCAATGCTCGATTGTAGGAATGCAGCACATATGGGAGATGCTCATCACACAACTTAGGATGTTTTCCATAATAGCCTCACAACAAGTGTACCATGGTGCGGTTGACAACCTCTATTTGTCTATCAGTTTGTTGATGAAATGTCGTGCTTCTTTTCATCTTGGTGTCCATCATCTTCCATAAACTGGTCCAAAACTCTCCGACAAGGCAAGAGTCCTGATATGACACAATCAATGTGGGCAACCGAAAATGGACCCAAACATGCTGAAAGAAAAGATAAGCAGGTTGCTCTACAATGATATACTTTTTACAAGGCATTAAAATACACATATTACTAAAACAGTCAACAAAGACATACAAATAGTCGTGACCTTTTCTAGACAAAGGAAAACCTCCTACAAAATCCATTGACACACATTCCCATGGATGACTCGAAATAGGGAGTGGTGTGTAGAGCCCGAGTTTTTTATTAGAGGGATTTGAAACAGAACACATCACAATGTTCTTCACATTAGACCAAAATCAAAATCTTTGTACCTGACAAAAGGTTTTTTCAACACCAAAATGACCAAACACATGGGAGGTGTGGGCCTCCCAGATTACATGTACCCTTTCCAATGTGGGTATGCACAATTTACCCAGGTGATACAACAGTTTCCCCTGTAAGTGATAGTTGTCCACCCGTGAACCATGGGTTAATAGATCTCCTTAAATTCATTATCGTTAGCATATTGTTCAGCATAACTTTTAAAATATATTGAAGCATTATGCAATATAACAGAAGAAGAAATAGGAGGGTGAGATAGCATATCAGCCACTTTGTTGCTAATGCCCTTCTTATACTTTATTACCAGATGAAACTACTGAAGAAAACCCATCCACCTGAAATGACAAGCTTGCTGCAACTTGGTTTGTGACTGAAGATACTACAAGGGTTGATGATCAATATGGATGATGGTCTCCTTGTCGATCAGGTAGCGTTTCCACTTTTTCACACTCTGGACCAAGGCATATAACTCCTTGTCATAAGTGGGATAGTTTATCATAGCTTGAGAGAATTTCTCTGAATGGTAACATATCAACTTCTTTTGTTGCATCAATACAACTCCAATGGCATATCTACTGGTGTCTGTCTCGATCTCAAATGGCTACTAGAGATTTGGTAAGGCCAAGATCGGTACAGTGCTGATCTTTTTTTTCAATGTTTTGAAGGACTTCTGCTGCTTTCCTCCCCATTGAGGTTAAAAATTAAAAAATAATGTGCATATGCTTATACCTAACAAGTGAGTTGAGATTTTTGACATGTGTAGGTAAAAAGGAGGCTTCTAGAAAACCTTTATGTGGCACCCTAAGGCCAAATTCGAATTTGAGTGGAGAGGATCATGGGATCATGAGGATATGTGTCACATTTCCTATTTGTATTGAAACTCTAAGAAGACATGTGCCTTATCATTTTCTATTTTGATTAGAACTCTAGAGGTATAGGGAGAGATTCATGGACTTTCATTAATGAGATGAATTCTCATCTTTTTGTATAAATTGGAGATCTCTCTCCTTCATTTGGTAGTCTTAGAAAGATTTTTAGTTTTGGAAAGCTTTTGTAGCTTTGGGAAGCTTTTGGAAATATTTGCAGAGCTTTGTAAACTTTTGTAACTGTGAAGAATTTGAATAAAGCTTTGATGTTCTCAACATGGAAGGAGATGTGAAGTAGATGTCATCGAGCATATTAGAATGTAAGTTTGAGTATATTTTGTTTTGTAGTTTTGCTTTGATTTCATTCAAGTATGTCATTTTATTGTTTTGAAGTTTAATAGTTTGGATTTTCCATTCATGCAAGTTTAATTTATGCAAGTTTGTTCAACTAGTTGATTGTAGATTTATTTAACTATGTGATCTATGCTTAGCAAAATAGTCCAAGAAAGTATTTTCCAATTGGTGATTGGAGCATTAGAGCATAGAGTAGATTAGGTTTCCTTTACACGTTTTTGTATTTGCTTATTAGAGTAGTCACTCATTACATAAATAGATGTTTCCAAAGCCTTTCGTTGATGATTAATCCTCAAACTAAATGGAGAAATGTTGTGTTTATGAATAATATTTCTTGTTGTTTGATGTCTTTTTCTTCTTAGTATAGTCACTCATGATATAAAAAAATATTTCCAAAGCCTTTCATTGATGATTAACACTGAAACTAAATGGAAAAATATTGTGTTTATGAATGAGATTTCTTGTTGTTCATTAGTTTAGAGTTAAATAGCTTAATGTCATTTTCTTATGAATTTAGTAACTCGTGATTTAAATAGATATTTCCAAAAGCCCTTCATCGATGGTTGAACCTAAGACTAAGTGCTGAAATTTTTTACTAATGACTGAGTTTTTCCTTGCATTTCATTTTCAGTTTTAGAACAATGAAGTATTGAATCCCTCAAAATGCTATCACAAGGAGGTAGTTCTCCTAAAATTATGTAGCAAAGTGATAAAACACTTCATTTAGTTGTTATCATTTTTTGATTTCATTTCATAACCACTTTTCTAGCTTAGATTAATCCAACTGTTCAAAGTTTTGATTTGTTTCCTTTTTCTTCCTTTCTTTAGAAATTAGATTTTAACATTAAGATTCATTAGGTTTAGTTGTCCATTAACATTCAAATATTTTCATCTAGAAGCATAACTTATCTTTCTTAGATTAATTTCCTTAAGCATGAGAAACAAAACCCCAAAAACAACATAAACTATAAAACAATGAAGTAAGAAAAAAGTTAACTAAGAACATATAGTGCACCACACTTCATCAGTTTACGATACCCGGATTGATAATTTATGTAGAGCAATTTAGGACACTAAATTTACTAGACAATATAGAAATGCAACGTTTCGAAGAATTTTTCTGATAAAATTTCTAGACCCTTCTTTAAATGCATGAGAGGGGTTTAAATACTAAACTATAGGTCCTAAAATAGATTATTACAAAAATAGCTAAGGAGGTTTAAATGAACTTCCTCATAATATGCAAAAATAAAACTAAAAAGAAATAAATTAAATGACTAAATCTTTTAGACTTGATCTCTAAGATCGCAAATATCAGTCATTCGCTTGAGCTGGGTTGGCTGGTCGATCGCAGAGTTTAACTACCCTGCAAATAAGCGTCTATTAGTGTTGGCACCATATTTTGTGTTTAGGTTGCTAAGCACCTAAAGGTCATCCATTGGCTGTATGGTTTCACTAAAAACTGCCAATATGCTTCCCAATTCAACTTGCTTAGTTGTCTGATTGCCTCCTTTTCCTGTGTTGTTTGTCTCCACTACTGCTCTAACTGTTTGACATTTAGAAGAAATCCCAGTATACACTCCATAACCAGATTGGGTTCATGAAGATTTTTGTTGATGTCTTCTATTATGTTGTTTGTTGTTGTCGGTGCTATCGTTGTTTCCCCTTCCGCTTGTTTCAACCAAGAATCCCAATCTGTGAACAATGTCTTTATGAGATTGCTCTAGCTTCAATAGGTCATCCTTTCTCCCTCCTTTGATTCTTGCCATGTGATAAAGTCATAAATCCTTTTATGGATTTCGTCATACTCAAGTCTCATGTCAACAACTTGGTTTGTTAGCTTATCATTGGTTTCACAGTAAGGACTTATCTACGAGATCTTTTGGAAAAGTACTTCCTTCTACTGCATTAGTTGGGAATTAAGACTGAGTGCTTCCTTAATGAACTCATCGATTTGCGGATTATCCTTAAACTTATCTATCATAGCTTGTATCTGCACATCTCTTTCTTCTCAGTTGGTCATATGTTGTATTCTCATCTGTTCAAATTCCTACTGGAGTTGAGCTGCTTGTAATTCTACTTGTTGATTATATTTTTCCTCAGTTAATTGTTGTTCTAACAACATAATTCTTTGTTCCTTTTCTTTAAGAAGCATTTGGACCTTTGTCGCTTTTTCAATAGTTGTTGTGGCATAGGCTCCTGCAAATTGCGACAATTTTGTGAGATTTTCAGATGGGTCCATGGGTGAGTCCTTCCAAACAATGTCCATTGGTTCATTTTCGGAAGTTGTAACAGTTACAGAATCTAGCTTTCATTTCTTCCTCTGTCACTTTTTCAATAGTTGTTGTGGCATAGGCTCCTGCAAATTGCGACAATTTTGTGAGATTTTCAGATGGGTCCATGGGCGAGTCCTTCCAAACAATGTCCATTGGTTCATTTTCGGAAGTTGTAACAGTTACAGAATCTAGCTTTCATTTCTTCCTCTGTCGCTTGACAAAAACTTTGTGGGTTAGACTATAAAATACATCTAGTGGAGGTATGTCTTCAACTCTTAGAACAATTCCTAAAGTAGGAGTAGCAAGAATGATTTCAATGTCCTGAGTGCCCTTAACTCCTTCCTCTATCGTTTCCATATTTGACTTATGGTGGGTTTTCTTAGGAGTTTGTCTCTCAAATGTTTGCTTAGGGTTTGAATCTGTGTGAAGCTTTTTGTTGAACTGTTCCCATCCCTGTTCCAAGTCAATAATTGGGCTTTTACCTAACTGAGTTAATGTAGAGGTAATTTCTTCTTGTTTCTTTGTCGAGGTTTTCTCAACCATCTCTTCTGTAGTTCCAGCTATTTCCTTCTCAGACTCTTTATTTGTGTTTCCTCCTCCATTTTGAAACTTCTTCTCTGAATGCTCTGCTTAATCCACCTTCCCCTACTATTTGGTGGTCTATTTCTCTAGCCATTAATTTGTCAGGGACATAATATGGGAGAACATGTGGTGAAGCAATGCTCCTGAATACTCTGATGTAGGTAAAGGTTTCTTCCCGAAACCATCTGGCTACTCACAAAATATCTATCTCAGCCTCTTTAGAAAACCTAGGGGCAGTTCGAATGTACACTTCTTTATGGATGGGTAGCATAATTCCTTGATAGATTTTATAAAAATGAGGGTGAAATTGATATTTTGAAAACATATTATGGTACATATGGATGGGAAATGGGTCCTATACAGTCCACTTCCATCCCATATTGGGAAATTTAGAACTAAAATAGATTGCATCCATTACGAAAGCACTCATGAAAAAGGGGGGAAACACTCTTAGAGAATAATTTCTCTTCCTTCTATATTCTATAATAGCCTTAGCCAAATTGTATGATAAACTTTGAGCCCAGTTCATTATTATTGCATTCATTGTTCATCTATCAATGGGAGCCATTCCGGGGAAAACTTGGCGCTATCAAGTTTACCGAACAATATATATATAGCATTGCTACTACAAAACTAGGAGGGGGAGAAATGGATGACGTAGAGTACATACATGTTTTATCCCGTTTGAGCTTGCCTTCTCTTACTGTCCAAGTTTGTGTGACGTCTGTTGGTTCTTCAGTTTCCTTGGCAAATTTCTTAAGGAATTGTTTTTTGTAGAGATTCTGCGACTCTGGTAACTAGTACATGAGTCGTAGGTTATCTGTTGAAAAAGACCCCATGACCTCTTACCTATGATTCCTAAATGTTCGGTCTGCAATATCTGCCTCGTCAATTACCCGTTTGACCATGTCCACATATGGGACTATATTTGGTCGTGCAGCTATGTGGTGTAGGAAAGAGCATGTCGTCTTGAAATAGGAGGCATTAGATGACTCCAAGAATCTGTCATGGCATTTGTTTCCAGTGGCCTGGGGTGCTCCTCTCCTAAATGGTTATACATGGCCTCAAATGTCATAGTTCCTCTGTCTCTACTACACATAGTATTAGAGAAAAGAGAAATCATTTCAGATTTCACGGACACAATTTTCTTTCCCTTCTTTCCCATTGTTTCTAACAATGCTCCCTGCTGATTTTTCCTGAAATGAAAAAAGCGAAAGTTATCAAATAAACACAACTAAGAATGATAATGAGAATGAATGATACAGATAACCTAAAGAGGTGACAAGAAAGGAGTTTTAATCAAACACAAATGAAAAGACATCGTATCACATCGGGCTATTTTTTAACATAAATGTCATCAACCTATATTAAATAGCCACTAATGGTCCCTTATCATTGCCTTTATTGCTCATTAATGTACCGCATCACAAAATGGGAAGGGAAACCTTTAAGGTGGCGGACTTAAGTTGCGAGAATGTCGATTTTGTGATTTTGATGTAATATCGCAAATCGCATTATCACATATTTGTCTGTGTGCTTTCTCAAAGTTCTTTAGGATTCTACAAGATGTGAGATGTGGGATAAGCAATATATTCTTTTTTACTTAGAGTGTAGCTTGTTTGAAAGACTATTTACCTTATAAAGCACTTTTCACTACGTGGCGGATTTAAGTACCATTTATGACATTGGCTTCTATCAGGTACGGGTTCTATCGCATTTAGCAAGATCACGCAGTTCATAAGATTCAGTCATTTTTAAGTATCTTGACGCAATGTGATAAAGTTGACTTGTCTTATCACAATATCGCATTTCACCTGTTTCAACATGCTTTGTGGGTTTGCGCCCTTTGTGAGCGTCGATGTGCGATCATATATGGGCTTTATTAAATAGGAAATGTCATAGGTTTTTCTTGTTAACAAGGCTTTTGACACACTTGGTCCAACGGTATGCGAAAAGGCAAGAATTGCTAGTTTTCAAAGGGTTTTGACTTGATATCTTGCTTTATTCTTAAAAAATCTTAAAAGAAAATGTCTAAGTACTAAATTGCTTTTTGAAGGATTTTATCAAGGGTCCCCATTTGTTAATAGAATATTAGTTATTCCATCAATAAATGGGGGGTTGTCGAATAGCACAACAATTGGTGATTCGTTGGAAATACCAATTATCCCTGATAGTTTTTTGAAATTTCTAAAAACTTCCAAAATAAAGGTAGTTCAAAAAATAAAAATACGTGAAATATAAGATAAGTAACATTTCTCTAAATAATAAAAAACAAAATCTACCTAATTATCATCCATTTGATTATCCTCTTCAATATCAAAATTTCTTTGTCTACATTAGTCATTACTTGGTTTTAAAGATAAAAATAGTGGGCACTCGCAAATTAGCTTTTAGATGTACTTATTTGTAATAGGTAGAGCCTCTGCTACGAGCAGGCATCCATAGCCTCAACAGGGTTACCTTTTAACCAACAATGATTCAATATCCGATCTAGATAAGAGTGCAATTTTTAAAGATAAATTCATATTCATATACTTTCTTTCTCATTTTGTTTCTAAACAATTCATTTTTCTTTAAAAATTTATTTTCTTCTTAAAGGTCATTGCCTTAGTTTGGTGGCCAAAATTGACAATGACATTCATTGGTTGTAACTTTAACTAAACAAGTTGGCTCGTAATGAGGCCCCTTGTCTTTTGATTAACATAATCTCAAACCATTACCCTATTTTGATATGTAGTATTGGTAATGTCAGCTTGTTACTTTCCTATAATCATGGTAAGTTGGCTCTTGATGAGACCTCTTATCCTTTAAGTTTTAAGCATATTTTAGAATTACACTCTAAAAATTGAAAGCTTACTAGATGGGAAGAACCATTGACTCCTCAAGAGTTTCTAGATGACAATTATAGAGTTAAAGATGCTTCTCTGTAGAGAGTCTTTGCTTTGTTATAGATACTTTTCTTAACTAATGGTAGAACAAAGATTTCTTTACAAAGTTGAGGTTTATCAAAGGACAAGTAATTTTGGTAGAGGAAAAGCAATTTAGAGTAATAGAACTTAGCTTATATTTCAAATGTAAAAATCATCTTCTTAACAATCTTTACCTATACAAGCAAAAAGTCAAAATATAAAAGAGATTATTATTGTAAAGGCCAAAAGTAAATGGTACTCAAACTTTATTTTCCTAACAAGTAAAAGAAATAGTATGCAACGGATAGAAGATATTATCTTCTATGAAAAATATTTTTTTAGAATATGCCCATTCACAGGCAGAGAATCTCTCTTGCCTGACAAATCTTGCAATAGTAAGGCTGATAACCCTATTTGTTCAACAATCTGAAATGGGCCAAGCCACATTCTTTGGTGTTTGGTATCCTTACCTTTTTCCTCGTGTGCTTTATCCCATTTCAATACTAGGTCTTCAAGCTGAAAGGATTTTGAACTTACAGAATTTGCATCAAATGAAGATTTGACTAATTGTTGATGATGTGCATGTGTGATTTTGGCATTTTCCCTTTCTTCTTCGAGCTTGAGGATTTGTAATTGTCTTAATTGCATAGAAGAGGAAGGGTTTTCTTCAATAAATTTAACCAGGGCTAGAGAGGGAATCGCTACATTTGTAGGGAGGATAGCTTCTTTCCCATAGACCAAATTAAAAGGAGAAGTGCCTATTGAGGCCTTTTGTGTTATTTGATCTGCCCATAGAGAAAATTTTAGAGATTTGTGCCAATTTTTATGACTTTGATCAACGGTTCGTTTGATGATTCTTGTGAGACTTTTGTTTGTATATTCAGCCAAGCCATTTCCCTGAGGATAATAGTTAGCAGAGTATTTAAGTTTAAAACCTCTTTTAAGAGAAAATTTTGTCATAGCATTGCCTGTAAAATAAGACGCATTATCAAACATGAGGGAAAATGGTAGACCAAATTTAGTAATAATAAATTGGTCAATAAATTCAGTGATGTTATCAGAATTGGCTACCTTAAGTGGAATTTCTTCCACCCAATTTGTGAAGTAATCAGTGGCTGTAAGGATATATTTATGCCGCTTTGAGGAGTGAGGAACAATATCACCTATTATGTCCATTCCCCACTGTTCAAATGGTCGTTCAATGTTGACCAACTGCAATGGTAATGCAAGTTTCCTCTGTCTCCTAGCAATTGTTTGACAAATTTTACATTTCCTTACATATTCATGTGCATCTTTGAATAAGGTTGGCCAATAATAGCCAGCATGCAGGATTTTATGTGCGGTTGTGTCCCCTCCAAAATTTCCACCAGCTGGTCTATCATGGAGTTCCTGCAAAACCTTTTCTGCCTCAGGTTTTTCAAGGCATCTAAGAAAAACATAATCATAATTCATTCTAAACAACACATTATTGATGATTTGATATTGTTTAGCTTTTAACCTCAAATCCCTTTTTCTTTTGTAACTTAGTTGCATAGGGGAATATCCATTTTTCAAATAAAAGATGATATCAACATATTTGGATTTAGTGTCATTGAGGCTTACCTTATATACTTGTATATCATCACCTGAATCTTGTAGTGCTGATAAGTTGGATGCTCTTGCTAACATTCTGCAAAACCTTGACCTTTTACAATTTTAGCTAATCTGATCTCAATGTCATATTTTTGCAATGATGTTACACAATTTGCCCTTTTCTCACCTACATCTCTTTGTATTAATAAATTTCTAACTGCTAAGAATGGGGTTACTACCTTGGTGTGAGTTTTGAGGAGAAAGGGTCTGAAATTCTTATTGATTTGAAAACAGTGAAAGCTTGTTTTTCAACATTTGAATAGATTAATTTATCCCCCTGCAAATTGGAGCTAAAGAAATAAATTTGTGCTTCAGATTTATCATCATTGACCTGTGTTAATATAGTTGCATATGATTTATCGGAAGCAAAGGCATATAACATGAAATGATTAGAAAAAATCGGGGTTGCTAAAGAGGGAGCATTTATGACTGCTTTTTTAATCAAATCAAAGGCTTCATGCTTAGTATGTCCCCATTTAAAAAGAGAGTTTTTCTTAATCATATATTAGAGAGGTAAAACAATTCATGAAAATTCAGGGAAAAATCTTTTGACAAAATTTATCTTCCTAGGAAAGATTGCATGGATTTCTTGTTATGAGGTAAAGGGATTTCAGAAATTTCTCTTATCCTATCAGGATCAATGTGAATTCCTTCTTTGGATACAATAAATCCAAGGATCTTTCCTTCACTTAAAGAAAATAAAGATTTCTTGGGATTGAGAGAAATTTGATACCTCTGACAACGCTCAAAGATTTGTTTTAAATCCTGTAAATGATTATTGTGCTTTTTGGAATGCACAGTTATGTCATCTAAATAAATTACCACTGGTTTTTTCACCAAACCTTTGAATGCTATATCCATGGCTCTATGAAATGTGGCACCATAATTGATTAACCCAAATGGCATCTTTTGATAGGCGTAGGTGCCCCATTTGGTTCGAAATGAAGTCTTTAGCCGGTCATCTGGATGTACTAGAATCTAATTATAACCTGAAAATCCATCCAGAAAAGACATTAGTTCTAAGCCTGCAACTGATTGCAGTATCTTTTCCATAGGGGGTAATGGGGAGTTTTCCTTCTAACAATATTTTTTGAGATTGTGAAAGTCTATACATATTCGAATATCACCATTCTCTTTCCAGACCGGAACAAGGTTGGAAACCCACCTTGAGTGCCTAAAAGGAAAAAGTATTTTGGCTTTGAGCAACTTATTCAATTCAAATTTGATCTGTTTTTTTTAATTTGGGTGGATCTTTCTCAGCTTCTGTTGCAAGCGATTTTCATCAGATATCATGGGAATGGTATGTTGAATAATGGAAGTGTCATATGTCTTAAGATCTTCATAGTTCCAAGCAAAGACATTCTTGTATTTCTTCAACAAATGAATGAAGGTTGATTTTTCATCTATTGTAAGACCATGTCCTAGATTGATATTTTGAGGTTTAAGGTCAGTTCCAAGATTAGCTAATTCAAACCTCAAAGTTGAACTTTGAAGTATTGAGTTGATTGGCTTTTTGAACCTGTCCCTGAGATCATATAAGTCTTCCAGCTTAACCAAGGACTTAGGTATGGAATTCACAATTGTTTCTTGCTTAACTTGGTTATCATTTTGATCTTCATCTATTATGTAGTCATCATAAGAGCCTTTAGATGTTAGAAAACTTATGATATCCAGATCATTATTAAAGACTCGCTAATTGGTGATATTGTCGGGAATAGAAGGCCTAAAAATTAATTCAATAGATGTTAAGTTATGGTATGTTCTATGCTTATAGCAATTTACTTCTTTTTCTTATTATATTCCACAAATTAGCAATCACATGTACATAAATTAAAGTGCAGATATAACATTAAATGATCGACAAAAAACAAGCCAAGGCAAGAGACACAAGATGTGGTGACTAGCTAGGGACAAACCCCACAATGTGTGGGGAAACCCTTTGATCAAATCTACTTTTATCTTCAATAATTCAGTAGAGAGAAATAGTACAATAAATCTGATTTATATCAACAGTAGCAAACCCTAGATCAGCAGCATCAGCATTAGCGGCTTCTTCATCAAAACTAGGGTAGACGATATCTCACAAACCGACCGTCGGATCGGCTTGATTCCACCACCAAAAGTTGCAGCTTCTAGAGGGGTTCAGATGAACCTACAGTGCAGTTCAGATGAGGAGATATTATGGTCCATGCAAGTCAAACTTCACTTCTGCAGTTGCAGCTTCAGTTTCAGCAACTTCCTTCAAACTAGGGCAGTCGATATCTTGCAAACCGTCTGTCAGATTGACTTGATTCCACCACCAAAATTTGCGGCTTTCAAAGGAGGTTCAGATGAACCTACAGTGTAGTTTAGAAGAGGAGGTTTGATATTCCACACTGGTCAAACTTTGGATCTACAATTGCAGCTTCAATTTCAGTAGCTTTCGGCTTCACATGTGTGAGAGAGAGACCCTTTTCTGCGCAGTAGAGAAGAGACTCTTTTTTTTTGTAGTAGAGAGAGAGAGATGTGATGAGATGAGTGACACCAAATGAGGAAATTTCCTCCTATATTTATACACAACATTGGTGTTTGAATAGATGCGACTGTTGGGCTTCTGAGCCTACATGAGTTGTAGGTCGGCTTGATAATAATTCCATAATCAAAATAAATTCATATCTCCATGAATACTTATCAAAATCGGATGATCTTTATATCAATCCTACATCTCTCGATGAGAGGAATCTAATAAAAATATTATTGGCCATGAATAAGATGACCCACATGAAGTTTGGCCCTAGTTGCCAATTGAACACTCCCTCTCATCTAGGGAGAACTTCATCTGCAATTTATCTATTGGTCGTTACTATTCATCCATCAAATGCACTGCCCTATACAGCCTGACCCTTGTCATGCTCTACTCTATTCTTCCTGTTCTTCTTTGTCTTGTTCTGCGTTGTACTGATCTGTATTATTCTGCTCTGTTTTGTTCTGCTCTTGCATTATTCTGTTCTGCTCTGCTTTTGTCCAAATTATGAAAAAGAAGAAATGATCAAGGATGTATTATACTAACTCAAAGTCAGTCTCAGAGTATGTACCATTGGTCCCATACCAATCTCAACTAACCCGAAGTCAGCGTCATAGTATGTACAATTCCTACCACTAGTCCCAGACTAATAACATCCTTTACTGACTCAAAGTCAGTCTCAGAGTGCATACTACTGGTCCTAGACCAGTCTCAACCACCCCGAAGTCAGTGTCATAGAATGTACCACTCCTACCACTGGTCCCAGACCAGTATCATTAATCCCAAATCAATGGAGGTCATCCTAGCATAGGGAGTACGGTAGATACAACGATGCATCCATCGGTACAACTATGGTCCCTAACTTCATTTCCCTGCTTATTGATCAGATGAGAGGTACTTCCCATGAGTCCCAAACTGCATGGGTAGGATGTCTCGATAGGAGAACTTAATCAATCTCGTCCTCATAGGAGAACACATCAATCCTATTACAATTTCCATGGAGAACACATCAATCCAAGCCGCCATGCAGAACACATCAATCCAGGCCTCACAGCAGAACACATCAATCTTGCTACAATCATCATGGAGAACACATCAATCCAGGCCTCACAGGAGAACACATCAACCTGCTACAATCGCCATGGAGAACACATCAATCCAGGCCTCATAGGAGAACACATCAATCCTGCTACAGTCGCCATGGAGAACACATCAATCCACGCCGCCATGGAAAACACATCAATCTAGGCCTCACAGGAGAACATATCAATCCAGCTACAGTTTCCATGGAGAACACATCAATCTATGCCTCACAAGAGAACTAATCATCCTTCTACACAAGAGAGTGAATCATCCTGTTCCACAAGAGAGCGAATCATCTTGTTCCAGTGTGCACCACTAGGGGAGGGTGAGTACCTCTATGGTCATATGTTGCTCTAGTAAGAACCGTAAACCCTTAGAGCTCCCAAAGCTCAATGTATGCAACATGTAAGACCCTTGTACAAGGGTTTCATGATGACTCCAAGTCATTTGGGAAAATCATAGATTAGATGTTTCCTCGGGGCTTTGACAAGGTGTATCAACTTGTACATCAGCTTAATGAGATAGAGCCTCCTTGCTCATCGACTTACCATATCCCAGATGATGTCTATTTGCTGGAGCAATCGATGAATACGAGATTCCTTAATAATCAAATCCCACCTCCGGTTGTTACATAAATCATAGTGGTATGTGTTCAAACAGCTCACTGAAGAGCTTCCCCAACCAGGCAGCTTCATACAAGTTCATACTCGTAGATATGTATCTGTCTCGACGATGCTTATGGTAACCAACTTCTACTTCCTGCTCATCCATTAAATCGAAGTAGAATCCAAAGAGAAATAGCACTAAAAGTGCTCCAATGATCCTCCACACTACCTGCCTAATCAACATTTGAATAATCATGCAGTTTCATATTTCCGACAGTGTATCTCAATCCATGAGAGATTGTGTCCTTAAGACATCTCAAAAGATTCTTGGCACCAATCTAGTGAGGTTCAACCAAATATGAGCTTACAATGCTAATTGCAAAACATATGTTCGGATGGAGGTTCACTAAGAACAACAACACAAATGAGTTTTTGAAACTCAGAGGAATTTCCCAAATCTGGTCCGACATCACTACCATATAACTTCTGAAAGTTAAGATCCTCGAGGTAGTCACGGGCTTGCAATCCATCATACCAAATCTTCTCAGAATCTTCACCACATATTTTCCTTGAGATACGAAAAGTTCCCTTGGCTTCTTCCACACTTCAAGTCCTTGGTTCTTCATTTCAAGTTCAGAAGCCAACTCCCTCTTACATTTGTGAATGAAAGGGTATGCACCTGTTAGAAAGAGGACATCCACATACAACACCAGTATGAGAGGCTTGTCATCTTCAACCTTAAGGTAAAGGTTAGGATCGACTTCACTCATAGTGAATCCCATTTTCATCAAGTAGCTATCGATCCTCTCATACCATGCTCAGGGTGCTTGCTTTAGCCCATAGAGATCCTTCTTCAACCTGCATACATGAGATTTTCAATCATAAATCTCAAATCCTTCAGGTTGCTCCACATAGACCTCTTCTTTGATCGAACCGTGCAAGAACATGCTCTTGACATCCATCTGATGTAGTTTCCATCCTTGTGAAGCCACAAGGGATATGATCAAGCGGATGGTTGTATATCTAGCAAGAGGTGAAAATATTACATCATATTCTATACCTTCCTTCTAGGAGAAACCATGAGCAACAAAACGAGCCTTATACTATTCTGTACTTCCATTTGTTGCATGCTTTATCTTGTAAAGCCATTTTGAAGTAACAATATTTTTGTCCAGGGGTCTGGGAACTACTTCCCAGACATCATTCTTCATAATAGACTCATATTCTTCGATCATAGCATCCTTCCATACTTGATGCTTGATGGAATTTGAGAATGATGAAGGCTCATTTTGTATGATCGTGCCCATGATGGTCAGGTATCCCTGATACCTGTTAGGTTTCTTACTTTCATGAAAGATTCCTCAAGGTGCAACATGTCCTTCAGAATCATCAAGTATCCCCCTAAGTCATGAAGGCCTCTTCCTAGAAGAGGAAGGCTCGGGTGGATAAATAGGATCCATGGGTTCCTCCACATCAGGCATTGTTACATCATCTACCCATAGAGACAACTTCCACAATCATACGGTTCTTCCTTTCCGCCACACCATTATGCTTAGGAGTATGTGGTGTAGTAGTCTCCCTCTGAATGCCAACCTCAGATATGCTTGAGTGAACCAACTGTAATATATTGGAGGTCTTGCTTTGGCTTGAGGGGAATGGTCCCCTTTTGAGCTTTCCTTCGACACATCCTGGACATACACCTTCTTTCTCTACTCGGAATTCAGGCATCCTTGTCACCATTTGTCTTACACTTAGTAGAGCTTTATAATGAAGTGGGGCAAACCTTTGATGCCAAAGTTCAGACTGAAGAGATGTGTCATAAGACATGACACCTAGCGGACTTCCATCGACTTGATATAATGAATCAACATGAAACCCAAGAGTAAAGGCATCTTTAGCAGTATTTTTCCATATATGTACCTTGCCATCGCTGAAGGTTACCTTGTAGCCTTTGTCTTCCATTGCCAAGATGGACACCAAGTTCTTTTTGAGGTCAAGTGCCTTGAATGGTTGTCCTCTTCCTTGATTCCTAGCTCTCCTCTTACCTTTTCTATTGAATTTGTCATTCCTTTGATTTCCATCAAAGAGATTTTGATCATTGTCCCAGTGTGAGTCCTTTCTATTAGGGCACTCCCTTGCACAGTGACCTTCTTTATCGCAGATGTAACATCATCCTTTTATTCCACCCTTAGGTCCAGCCTTTCCTTTTGATTTAGTCTCAGAATTATTTCTTTTCTTAGCATGAGAAGAAAAGGCAGCATGAGGACCTTCAGGCATGGGCATTTCTTGCTCTTCTACCCTTGTTTCTTCTTCAATGCATCTAGCCATTAATTCCTCGAAACCAGGAATTATATTATTGTTCAGAAGATTAGTCCTGAACACGTATTATTCGGATGGTAATCCTCCAAGAGTTTTGAGTGCCATTTCTTTGTCAGTAATAGTCTCCCCAATAGATAGGAGATCGTTCTTGATTTTGATGATTCTTAAGAAGTATGCTTGCATACTCTCATCTTTACCCTTCTTGATTTCCCTCAGTTTATTTCTAAGAAACAAAACTTTATTTGCATCATTAACTTTAAATATACTCACCAGTCTATCATAGATTTCCTTGGAGGTGTCCAGTTCAAAGATGTAGGCCACCAAGTGCTTGTCGATAGAGTCCCAGATGATCTTCTTTGTTTTGACTTCTCCGTTTTTGCATTTGTTCCAGGCAGCAACGGATGCATTTGATGGAGGCTCAACAATGTTGCCTCTTACATGGCCCAACACTCCTTGATCTTCTAGGTTTAGATCGATAGACATCTTCCATCCATGATAGTCAGCTTTCTCATGGAGCTTGTCTTCGGCAAGAAAGAGTGTTGAGGACCCCATAGTTCTTTTAGGATAGCCTTGCCAATCTTCTCTTCGGTGATTGCTCTTGCTTTCTTGCTTCGGGCTTTGTCTTCACCTCAGCTCCGATACCATGTTAAGTTATGGTATGTTCTATGCTTATAACAGTTTACTTATTTTTCTTATTATATTCCACAAATTAGCAATCACATGTACATGAAGTAAAGTGAAAATAGAACATTAAACGATTGATAGAAAACAAGCCAAGACAAGAGACACAAGATGTGGCGGCTAGCCAGGGACAAACCCCACAATGTGTGGGGAACCCTTTGATCAAATCTACTTTTATCTTCAATAATTCAACAGAGAGAAATAGTACAATAAATCTGATTTATATAAACAGTAGCAAACCCTAGATCAGTAGCATCAGCATTAGCGGCTTCTTCATCAAAACTAAGGCAGACGATATCTCACAAACCGACCGTCGGATCGGCTTGATTCCACCACCAAAAGTTGCAACTTCCAGAGGAGGTTCAAATGAACGTATAGCATAGTTCAGATGAGGATATCTTCTGGTCCACGCAGGTCAAACTTCACTTCTGCAGTTGCAGCGTCAATTTCAGTAGCTTCCTTCAAACTAGGGCAGTCGATATCTTGCAAACCGTCCGTCGAATTGACTTGATTCCACCACCAAAAGTTGCGGCTTTCAGAGGAGGTTCAAATGAACCTACAGCACAGTTCAGAAGAGGAGGTTTGATGGTCCACGCTGGTCAAAATTTCGATCTGCAATTGCAGCTTCAATTTCAGCAACTTTCAGCTTCACATGTGTGAGAGAGAGACCCTTTTCAGATGAGGAGATCTTCTGGTCCACGCAGGTCAAACTTCACTTCTGCAGTTGCAGCGTCAGTTTCAGCAGCTTCCTTCAAACTAGGGCAGTCGATATCTTGCAAACCATCCGTCGAATTGACTTGATTCCACCACCAAAAGTTGTGGCTTTCAGAGGAGGTTCAAATGAACCTACAGCATAGTTCAGAAGAGGAGGTTTGATGGTCCACACTGGTCAAACTTTCGATCTGCAATTGCAGCTTCAATTTCAGCAACTTTCGGCTTCACATGTGAGAGAGAGAGAGATGTGATGAGATGAGTGAGACCAAATGAGGAAAACTCCTCCTGTATTTATACACAACGTTGGTGTTTGAATAGATGCGACTGTTGCTCTTCTGAGCCTACATGAGTTGTAGGTTGGCTTGATGATAATTCCATAATAAAAATAAATTCATATCTCCATGATACTTATCAAAGCCAGATGATCTTTATATCAATCCTACACCTCTCGACGAGAGGAATCTAATAAAAATATTATCGGCCATGAATAAGATGACCCATATGAATTTTTGCCCTAGTTGCCAATTTAACAATAGAAAAGTGATCAGGGCTATAACCCCTTGGTGGAATGAGCTTGAACGAAACATTAGCCAAAAGATCGGCACTTGCATTTTGGAATCTTGGGATAGGGGAAATATTAAACACTGTAAAATGAGAAGTGAGGTCTTGGACTAACGATTGATAATGTTTTAAATGTCCAAATAGAAAATGTATAATATTTCTTACCTGTTTTATCACAATTTCTAAATCTCCAATTTTGATATCAAGGTTAATGGCTTTATACAGCTCTTGAACCAATGCTTCATATTCGGCAGTGTTGTTTGTGCATTCGAACTCAAGCATGCATGCTAACATAGTTTTTTCCCCTTATGGGCTAACTAATATGCATCCTGCTCTGGCTCCATCATTAGATTTAGATCCATCAAAAAATAATTTCCAAAATAAAGAGCTAACTACAGCTTTATCTACAAAATTTATACAATTAGAAGCATGTTTGAGAATAATTTTCAACTTGTGATGTAACAAAATTTTCCAAGAAGGGTGAAGTATTTGCTTTAAAATATCCTAGAAATGATTCGACTAAGTAATTTCCAATGATATTCTTGTTGTATGCAACTACTTTGTTTTCCCCCTCTAATTCTATGACGATATACTTTTGATGTTGCTCTCGGTCAACCCTTATTTGATTCAGCTTACCATTATAGGGAAGCCACATGTGGGACCAATCGATTGCAAAATAGCCATGAAGCTTTTCTGACCAGTCTCTGTTAAGGATTAAGCAATAGAATTTGGGGATATCAGCCACAAGGATTTCAATGACTTGACACACTTTCACGTTTGATGAGAGTCTAATAGTGACTTGATTGAGTTCTCCTATAACTTCAACTTAGAATTGGTCTAAGTGCACAATGCGAACATCTGATTTTTTGGGCTCCACATTTAATTTCACACAAACCGTTCTTCGTAGAATATTGGATGAAGCTCCATAATCAACTAAACAATTGTGTAGATTTTTTTTGAAAACTTCAAAAGTCATAAATGGGATTTGGATCTTCCTCCTATTAGAGAAATATTAGTAGGGCCGATTATGACTAATGAGGTAGTAGGAGGCCTTCCCATTTCTTGAGCAGCTTGCGAGATTATAGCAGTAAGAAGAGGAGAAGTAGGGATTGCTTTTAAATCTTTGAGCAATAGCTTATGTTGATGTTTTAACTTTCTAAGCTCATGGAATGTGATATTTTCCCTAGTTTTTTTTCATATCTTCAACGATGTTGTATTCCATTTTGTAAGAGACTAGGAGGGTTTTAGCTTAAGGTGAAGAATTTGTTTGATGAGGAGTGGTTTGAGTGGATTTAGACAAATATTTCTTACCTATTGTTGTGTCTTATGGAACTGGAGTAGATGCCTTCTGATTTGGACTTGTTTGTGGAAAATCAACAAGGCTTCTACTTCTGGTTGTGACTGGTAATGCTTCTGGTGCTTCTTCATTCGAAAGGATAAAATTCCACATTCATTGTGACTCAACTACTTCTTCATCATTTTTTGTTGTTCAGCTGTTGAGACTTCTTCTTCCTCCACATCTGAATTCACATTTGATATGGTATTTGGAGGCTTAGGATTAGAGGTAGGGTTTATTTTGTATGGTCTAAAAGGTTTCCTTGAGGAAGTCTCTTCTACCTGTTTCTTGATATCAACCATTTCATTGGACATGGTTTTAAGGACTTTTTGTAGACCTTCAAGATCAAAACAATCTTTAGGTGTTTTTTTCGTGGGTTCGTCCCTAAAATTTACTTTCTTGGGTTTTCATTCTTCTAATGCATTCTTCTTATCTAAGGTTAAAATGTGTTTTTCTACAGTTATGGCTTCTTTCATGTTTTGTACCAATGTTGGTTTGGCAGCTCTATCGACAAAAATAGTTGTGTTTGAGGGAAGAGCAGAAATGTACCATCCATTTTGGACTTCATCACTAGGCTTGGATGTCATTGGGATTTTATTTAATAACATAATAAAATGTGAATTGAATTCCTTAATGGGTTCTCTAGATTCAGCTTTCGAGTTGGAGAGATCATTGATAAGAGCAGCCATTGATCAGTGATCTCCAAACTTGGTTAGGAATTGCTCTTGAAAGACATCCCATCTATTAATGGAACCAGATGGTAATGAAAAATACCATGATCATGTTGATCCTTGTAAGATATAAGGGAATAATCTTACAATAGCATATTCTTCTACTACTTCGTTGAGATTTATGGACAACATAAAGTTTTTTATGTGTTCTTCAACTGGTAGGTCATCATTAGGATTGAACTTTGGTAACCACCATTTTGGATGCATGGGAAATGGATGTAAGGGTCCAACCATTCGAATAGCTCCTGGATTTGTCCATGGTCTTTGAGCCATCATAAGTATCTATGTAGAAGAAGATGTTCCGGTAGTTGAAGGTGATTGGGTAGAGGAGGCTTGTGCTCCAGTACCAGTGTAAACCACAATCTGGAGTTGTGACGTGGATGGTTGATTTTGTGATGAAGTGGATGGAATGAATGAGGGTGTTTGAGGTGATCATGAGAGAACCTCACTTTGGGATTCAGATTATGTCTTCTTAGCTCTCCTTCTATTTGGTAGAGGGAATTCAAATGGGGGGATCCCAAATTTTTTTCTATGTGATCTACTTAACCTTTGAGAGGAGGGAAACTGAGAAGAAACACTAGCTTGGGATAACTCAGATTATTCTTGAGATATTGAAATCCCTTGCATCTTATGGATCAAATACTTGTTTTCAAGGGTTTATATAGAAGAATATTGATCTGAATTCTTTGATATCACAGTCGTGTATTCTAAGGGTTTCTTTACAACTTCTCACTTAGGATTTGGAGATTTAGAATGTGATCGAGAAGTTGGAGGAGATGGTGAGAGATTTTTACTCTTAGAATGGCCTATTGATTTGAATTTACTTGTCATTCATAGTTAGGCCCTCCTTCTAGCGCCAAAATGTTGAAGCCTTGAAAATCATTGCGACAACATGAGGGAAAACCACACACTTCAAACCTTGGTTAGCAGTGTGTCTTCTGTTTGGCGTAGCGGCTCCAACTGGGGATAATGGGACTAGTTTCCCAAAAAATATTTTGATAGTGTTGGTGGGGTGATATATGATGTAACAGGAAAATGATTAACCTAAGTGTAATCTAATCTAACTAATAAACACATGCATATATCCTAGTTTAACACTATTTAGCTATAAGTATACCCAGGAATTAAATACAATATGTGATCTACAATGATGTCCTACAGCAATTTCACTACAAGAAAAAGGGACATTGGTGAGAGGCAAAAAATGTCACCATAAGCTCATTGGTGATGGTCAAAAGAGCATTCGTCACCAAAAACTGAACATCACCAAAGGTGGCATTGCCAAAAATATAAGTGTTGTAGTGACATACAAAGTTCGTCACCAATAATGATTTATAATGACGGATAATGACTGTCACCATTTCATATGAGCAATAGTGATGGACCATAGCCTTCGTCACCAAATGTGGCATTGCCAGAAGTATAGGTGTTGTAGTGACATTCAAAGTTCATCACCAATAATGATTTATAGTGATGGATAGCGACCGTCACCATTGCATATGAGCAATGGTGACAGACCATAGCCTTGGTCACCAAAAACTAAACTTCACCAAAGGTGGTGTCGCCAAAAGTATAGGTGTTATGGTGAAATTCAAGGTCCATCATGAATATTTATTATAATGACAGATAGTTATCATCACCATTTCATATGAACAATAATGATTTATTTTAATGGCCATCACTCTTGGTGCACATATATGGTGGCGTTCATTAACCGTCACCAAAAGTTGCATTGCTAGAAGTATAGGTGTTGTGGTGACATTAAATTTCCATCACGAATAATGACTATAATGACGGAAAACGACCATCACCATTTCATATCAACAACAACAATTTATGGTTACGAACCTTTAAGGTTCGTCATTATTGATGTGTATATATGGTGGCATTCATTGACCGTCGCCATTTCATATCTTTGGTGAGGGTCGAAAAATGTCACCAAAGCTCATTGGTGATGGTCAAAAGAGCCTCCGTCACCAAAAATTGGTCGTCACCATTCCATATGGATGTCAGGGCATGATGGAATCAAACCACCAACCTCCTACTTGTAAAGCAGGTGCTCTTCCATTGAGCTAGCACCCTTTAAAGAATTATATTTTTTAAAAGTAGACCTTGAAACTTCATAAATTGTAAATTCTACAACTTTCAATAAATTAAAGTCTTGGCAATATTTTATTAAACAAGCAAAGCAACATCAAAAACATAGCTCCCTGCCTAATGGTTATTAAAGTTATGAAAATTGGGTGGAAGGACAAATAGTTATGTATAAGAGAATCAATATGTTCAATTGAATACTCAATTAGAAGTGAAACTTTGAAGAAATTTGTAACCTATAAATGACCTATGACTATCAAATGCACCAAATATTGCAAAGGAAATATCATAAGTGGATATCATATGGAAGAAGAGGAGGCAGGGAGTTGGAACCCTTGTACATCTTGGCATGCCTTAGCACTTGGCACATCTTAGCTTGTTTGACATGTTTTCGTACTATCTGGAACATCTTAGCATGCCCTAACATTCCCTAACACACCTTGGCAGTCATGACCTCACAACTAGCATTGCATTTTTCCATGACTTGGGAACCTTACATTCACTAGAGCACCTTGGCACTCCCTAGTTGGCATGCCCTCTATTATCCTCCATAATGTCTCGAGCTGATGAATAGATCAACGGAGGTAACCATAGACCAAGCTTTTATTTTGGGAAACTAGCCCTACCAAACTAGAGAGGACTCTCACTATGAAATCATAGCTAAGAGATGACTGGAATGTAAATGATTTTAGGCTAGATAGTTAGGGTCAGGTGGGCTTTTGAAAAATTTAGGGACTTGGAACTATATCCACTGGTGTTTTGTCTGGTAGGGACTTTTTCAAGGAGGCAAGGGCTTGGAACTTTGTCTAGGATAAAGCACCTAACATGCATGATAGAAGCTCCCTAGAATAGATTACCCCCTACCTAGAAGAGTGTCCCCTACTCAAAATATAGAACCCTTCTCTACTGTGAACTTTTCTGAAATATACATCTGTGCATAAAATATTACTAAGAAAAACACCTAAATTAAGAAAAGTGAGCATCTAAGTCAAACTATAAAAGTATAATAAATATGGCTCTATATAAGTTTGGGAAACACTAGACAAGCATGCTTTCATACAACAACAATAAGATGCCTAAAATCGATGTGATTCTTTCATCGTTGCAATACCCTCACAGCAAAACTGGAATCTATAGCATGTACCCCAAGGTTGTATGCATTTGCTGAAGGTGTAGATTGAAAGGATCTACTGAGACGAAGTACTACTGAAGAAGAAACACCTTCAAAACAACAGATAAAGTATATTGTGAATTCAACCCATTTGCACATAGAGGCTGCTACTGGGTACACTTCTCTGCTGAATGGAAACTACAATGTATTGTAGTGTTGTTGAAGGAAAAACACCTTTAGTGAAACATGGATAAAACTCTAACAGGTATTGTCATTGTGGCCTCGGTTGTTGATGATCTCATCAATATAGGTAACATCTTCAATAATTGAAAAAAAAAAGGTGAAATGCATACATCATTTGAAATGACATATTTGGGCATACTTTATTATTGTTTACGAGTGTTAGTATAGAAAATGAAAGGTAACTTGTTGCATCTTTATGTCACAGGCCAAGGATGTGAAGAAATACATAAAATATTAAATATCGTGGTATAAGTCGATTGCATGTTATCTTGAAAGGGGAATGGAATTCTCCTTGTGCGGGTTCTAATCTAGTGGGTATAACTTTAAATAAGAAACTGATAGTTATGGGGTTGAAATTGTCTCACAATTCATGAAAAGTCCCAAATTTGTTCACTAGAAAGAAGTAGAGCGAGTCGTCAGGTTTATGGAAGGGAACACCCTGTTCCCAAGAAGATAACTTGAAATTAGTTGGGCATATTATTTCTCATCTTCTTGTATGTGTGTTCTTTGAAAAGATAACCACATCCAAAGACTCAATAACAACTCTGGTAAAGTTTATAGATGTGAAGCACTTCTAAGAAAACCCATCACTTAATGACAATTTAGCGAGGAATATGTCGAAGGATTCAATCTTGCAATCAGTCATAAAAAGGAAGTTGGGGTATCCAGCACCTTGCCAACAAACCAAATCCAACCATAATGTGAAAGGCAGGTTAACTGCGAAACCTCTTTCCCACTTTGTAGTATTGTACCCTCTTGAATTCCAATAGGTATTTCGCTGCTTGGATCAACAAAACTCGTGCTAGGTAAACTCTGCATGATACAATTGTGACATGCAAGCTTGACACACACTCTAGTTTCCCTCTAAAAGAGGGTGAGTCAAAATATTATGACAATATTAATTGTAATTTGATCATACAATATTGAGGTATTGCATGGAATAAACAATATACTATCAATGCACTAATGAAGAACTCAAAATAAAGAAATTTCTTATTGCTACAATAGTGCCTCTTGGGATTCTTGGATAAAGCACCTAACCTGCATGGCAAAAGCTTTCTAGAATAGAACACCTCCTACCTAGAAGTGTGTCCCCTACTCAATATAAAACCCTTCTCTACTATGCACTTTTCTCAAAGATAAATTTGTGCATAAAATAGAACTAAGAAAAGTGAGCATCTAAGTCAAACTATAAAAGCATACTAAATATGGTTGTATACAATATTGAGGTATTGCATGGAATAAACAATATACTATCAATGCACTAATGAAGAACTCAAAATAAATGAATTTCTTATTGCTACAATAGCGCCTCTCGGGATTCTCGGATAAAGCACTTAACCAACATGGAAAAAGCTTCCTAGAATAGAGTACCTCCTACCTAGAAGTGTGTCCCCTGCTCAAAATATAGAACCCTTCTCTATTGTGCACTTTTTTTAAAGATAAATCTGTGCATAAAATAGAACTAAGAAAAACACCTAAATTAAGAAAAGTGAGCATCTAAGTCAAACTATAAAATCATACTAAATATGCCTAAAATATGTGCACTTCTTTCATTGCTGCTACAACCTTATAGGAAAACTATAATCTACAACATGTATCTCAAGGCTGCATGCAGCTACTAAAGGTGCAGGCCGAAAGTATCTACTAAGATGAAGTATTGTTGAAGGAGAAACACCTCAAAACAACAAATAGAGTCTAATGTGCATTCAACCCATCCCCAAACAAGCCAAGGTTGCTACTGGGTACACTTCTCCCCTAAATGGAAACTACATTGTATTGCTGCTCTACTAAAGGAGAAACACCTTCAAAGAAACACATATAAAACTATAACATATATTGTCACTGCAATATCGGTTGTAGAAGTTCTTATCAATATAGATAATAACTTTGATAATTGAAAAACCAAAAGGTGAGCTACATAGATCATTTGAAATGATAGATTTGGGCATACTTTATTATTTTTTAGGAGTGTTAGTAAATAAAATGCAAGGTAGCCTGTTGCATCTTTATGTCACAGACCAAGGATGTGAATAAATACAGAAAATATTAAATAGCATGGTACAAGTCGATTGCAGGTTCTTTTGAAACAAGAATGGAGTTATCCTTGTGCAGATTCTAATCTATTGGGTATAGATTTAAATAATAAATTTATAGTTATGGGGTTGGAATTGTCTCACAATTCATGGCAAGTCCCAAAGTTGTTCACTAGAAAGAAGTAAAGTGAGTCGTCAGGTTTATGAATGGGAACACCATATTCACAGGTATATAACTTCAAATTAGCGGGGCATATTATTTCTCCTCTTCTTGTACGTGTGTGCTTTGAAAAGGTAACCACTTCCGAAGACTCAAGAATAACTCTAGTAAAGTTTATAGGTGTGAAACACTTCTAATAAAACCCATCACTTAATGACAATTGAGCAAGGAATATGTCGAAGGATTTAATCTTGCACTCGGTCATAAAAATGAAGTTGGGGTATCCAGCATCTTGCCAACAAACCGACTCCAACCATAATGTGAAATCCAGGTTCGCTGTGAAACCTCTTTCCCACTTTGTAGAATTGTTGCCTCTTGACTTCCAACAGGTATCTTGTTTCTTAGATCCACAAAACTTCTCCCAAGTAAACTTTGCATGATACAATTGTGATGTGCAAGCTTGACACGCACTCTAGTTTCCCTGTAAAAGAGGGTAAGTCAAAATATTATGACAGGCTTAACTGTAATTTGATCATACACTATTGAGGTATTGTATGGAATAAACAATATAATATAAATGCACTAATGAAGAACTCAAAATAAATGAATTTCTTGTTGCTACAATAGTGCCACTCTTGGATTCTCCAAGGAGCCACTAATTTATACACATTTGGAATTTTTACATTGGTCTACAGAAATATTAAGCAATGGTAGTGATCACCCTTTTCCCTCCCATGGAAGGTCTATACAAAGTCAGTAATAAATTCATTTAAAAGTGAGGTATATGCCTGAAAAATAGGAGTCCGACTCTTTAACTCTAATTTAGTGGCAAGGAAATATTCAACTCTAAATGCTTGATCTTCTACAGTGTAAATTTCTAGATAAATTGTTAGCATAAATATGTCCATTGTCCACATATCCCAAAAAACCATGTATGTCTAGACTCTGGTTGTGTGTAAGAGAGGGGAGATCACATAAATAATCCATTATCAAAAGAAAAAGTTAAAGCACAACATTCTATGGAGAATTTTTTTAAAATTTTATTACATACCTTAGAAAGTTTGAAAGGACATAACTGAAGCATCCCTCTCCTTCCACACTTCATTAAATCTGTGTAAGAACCAACCAAGATGTTGCTATATACAAATTTATTTTTTTTTCTAAAACAAATACGACCAAAAAGAAACGCATTGAGATTTCACTTCATTCAACACACACATTACTGAAGCTCATTTCAAGAACATATCAAAACATTTATATCCTTTAATCTAAGATCAAGTAGTAACGAAATACACATGTACCGTACACCGGAAGGCGAGACTCCGCTTGCTCTGCTGTCGCTGGTATTCCCTGGTCGCCGGTCACTTCTGCGAGTGTATGATGACGCACTTGATCCGAAACAAGACCCACCGGTTTACCTCCCAGCCTACTCCTTGGGTACTCTTCTTCCCCGCGGACCCCGAGCTGCAATGGGGTTGTACAATGGAGGAAGAATCTAGCTGGCAGAGGAGAGCAACCTTAGCTCAAGAGTTCCCTCTCTAAAAACCCTCTACCTCACCAAACTCACTATAGCTTCGTAGTCACTGCTTTCACATCATATCATCCATCCCACAATAGGGTTCCCCAAAAAAGGTCCCTTCTCTCATGGCTTCCCCCTTCTTTTATAGGAGTCCTCATAGGTGACACTTGGCATGTCATGCATAAATATAATATTTTTCTTTTAATTTAATACTTGATTATTCACCTACCCATGTGTCATTCTCTCAGCAAGGGTCATCCAAAATTATTTACTTAACTTTTTATTTAAAACTTAATATTTTCCTCACCTCACAAGATTCCTATTTCTTCTCCTAGTTGTCTCTTTATTCCCCCCTTTTATTCCTTAAATTGTGTTTATTACTTGGAGTCAATTAATGAGTCAAGATTTTATCCCCAATCTACTTCCTACATTAACTCAGGTTATCTCTTAGAGGGATATTCTTATGTTGGTTGATGCCACATGGAGCTTCTCTACAATTCTCTAAATTTAATTTATTTTCTTATTTTAATTCACCTTCCTCTTTTCTTAATTAAGTTTAATTGGTTTAGGATTAATCTTTATCCTTACAATATGTTTGTCTTCCCCTTTTATCTAATTAAACCACCTGATCTACCTATAATTTTCCAACATGGGGAGGGTAGAATTTTTAAGGTACTCTATTTATTTCTTCCTATGATCCTCCTTATTCCGAGTTTTATTTTTTTTTATTTAATTTCCTTGGTTTCCAATCATCATTTTCCCTTAATGTAACTTTACCTAGTTTTCATTCCTTACTTATATTTATTTGTTATTATTTAGTTTTAATGATTCCAAGGGTGCCAAGTTTGGTTGTGCCCTTCAAGAACTTCCCTAGAAGTTCCAAGGGTGCCACACGTAACTTTTTAATGATTCCAAGGGTGCCAAGTTTGGTTGTGCCCTTCAAGAACTTCCCTAGAAGTTCCAAGGGTGCCACACCTAAAAGTTTAATTGTGATGCCAAGGGTACCAAGCTTGGTTGTGCCCTTCAAGACTTTCCCTGAAATCCCAAGGGTGCCACACCACTTGCCCTTCAAGCATCCAGTGACTACGAGGGGAAAATATCGTGCAACGTCATAGACCACTATCGTCTCTTATGTTGCGTGCTATAGTGAGACTAATGGTGTTGGGGATCAAGGAATCCGCCTTGATGCGCGCCCCCAGTAGGTTCCTCATGAGCGATCCAACTTTGGGACCTGCCCTCATGGCGTCGTGATCTTCAAGGCAAAGGTGTTTCAACCCTTCCAGCCCAAGTCACGGCGGGAGTGCTAGTGGGTGAGATCAGGGA
>APFE030713612.1:57669-85907 GCA_000404065.3 Pinus taeda
TACAACCCCATCACCCATATGTGAGTCATTCGGCCAAGAAACTCATCTGTGCCTGCAACCATTTACATATCATCAGACTATAGATAACCATATATATAGCAGGTTCCAAAATCGATTAGAATTTCAAAGATAAAATAATATAATTTTCATCAAACCAGGTGTCGTCAACTCGTCATGTGCGAGTGCTTCTGGTGGTTTTCTTGCCATACTCAATAATAATCAGTAACCAGGTTTTTCAGTGATTAGTCAATTTCATAATAGCATTAATTATCATCACCTGGTCATTCACATCACCCTTCATTGTGAACCAGAACTATTCTAAGTAGCTAAATAAGGGATACCTCCATCATGGCTGGCATCATCATAATCTTAGTGGAACCATACATATAGATCAAGGCTATCATCACTATAACATCAATCGAAACATGTCTATCCTATACTACTATCACCATCATGATATCAATAGAGAATACACATAACCATTAATTATATCGTAATCATAATATTAATAGAGAACATACATAACCATCACATTCGCTGATAATAAAGTCACGTTTCTGGATCCTCAGCCTGAGTTACTCATAGACTAAAGTATGCAAGATAATGTCATATTAGAGTCAGGAAACTAGGGTGGGCACTACAGATAGAAATGCAAGACTCGTTGGCAACCAACAAGTCTGGGAGACACGATTGAATGGCCTAGATACTTGGTTGATTTTAGCAAGTTTCAAAGGATTCGATTTAATTATCAATGAGACCAATTCCTTATGGAGTCAACTAACTTGCTTTCATATTAATTAAAGCCCAAGTAACTGGATGAACAATCACTGCTTAAATGTATGACTATCCTAAATGAAGTGCAAATCCTACAAGCTAGGTGAAATGCAAAATCTTGGTTAGGTTTAGGTTATTTTGTCACTCACTGCTAAATATGCGTGCAACCGTGAAAAGAGTGCAAAAGGGAAGTGAATTTGAAGCCATTTCCCAAGCCACATAATGTTATTAGAGCTTAATCGGACCCCCTCCATTGCACAGTGCTTGGAAAGATCTTTCCAACAGTTTATGGAAGTCTAAAAATGGATTTTTGGATCAGAAGTTAAAGCAGATTAAAAATAACCTTTGAAAACCTGGAAAGCAAGGAGGAAAGGACCAAATACAAAGGCTAATTTCATATCAGAGGCGAAGGGATCCGGGCACAGGAAATCTCGCATATCAGTGGTGGAAAAGTCCCTTAATTTCGCAATCCCACAACCCACAATATCACAACAAATCCCAAATTCCCGCAATCCCACATATTGGCCATATCACATCCCGCAGCACTTAAATCCCGAAGTCCCACAGTACTGCGATCCTGCAGTCTCATAGTACCATGACCCCGTAGTCCCACAGTATCACAGTAAATTCCACATATCAGTGATCGACGTGGCGATGAGGTTCTAACTTTAAGAACCTTGAAATATAACTTATTTGTGATATAATGTTAGATCGCCAGGGAAAGACATGAATCATTTAACAAAGGAAATGCATGAAAAACCAAGGTTGAGCGGGCCATTTTCTCTCTCCTCGAAGGGGCCACATCGCACAATATCATTGGCTCGTATGTATGACATGGCAACTGACATCATCAATGATGTGGTAGTACGAAAGTGACGTGTCAGTACAGAGGACACATGCCATTCAAATTCGGCATTTTTAGGTGTCCAATAAGGGCATTTCTGGGTGACACGTGGCAGCGATGACATCACCCCCCCACAGATCAGTAATTGGTGATCACACACAAAACATTTCATTCTTTTGTCAAAGTTCCTTCTTGGTCCGGGATTGCAATATGCGGGAACTCCCCGAACACGATATTTTATACACGGGGTTATAGGTATGTCGAGTTCGTCCCTTTCAAAATATTCACGCTCATTCTGATCTAGGTGGATATTAGTGGCCACCCGTCTATTCCACTTGGACCCTCACCATTTTTCTTTTAGTTTTTTGTTTCAGTTTCCTTAATTGTAGCACAATTTACTATTTTTGGTAGTTTTTCGAGTCCTAGACTTCTAAAGCCATTTTGAGGCCCTAAACGACATATTTTTGGCAACATTCCTATGAGTGATCTCATTGAAATCATGTTTTTAGTTGTAGTCCTCAAAGAGATATTTCCAATGAGGTATCATGCCGATCAAACGAAGATGATATGACCAAGTTACGACTTCGGGAAGTTGGTTGCCTAACTAACCCCAACAGGGCCCATAAACTCTTGGTGTTACATCTCCTCAGGTTAGGGTTTTGGTTGTTTAGGGTTTTCTTTTATTGTTCAATAATAAAAAGGCCCTTGAGACTCATTGTGACTCAGTTCAGAGGCATGTAGCTGCCGCATCTCTTCTCATAGATAAGCTACCATTGCGCGAGCTAGTCTCATTTCCATTATGTTTGTAATCATATTTCATTATTTGATATTAATGAAAGGAAGTGTTATTTTTGCTACATTTGCTATGTTCCTGTTTAAATTCGGATCACATTCAACACTCTATCCCACAGATCAACGATCGCAAGTGTCAAGGGGAAAAGGCTAAAGGTAAAATGTTATCAAGCATCAAGGTGCGGGATTCCAAGTAACAAAGGAAAAAGGTCCTCGGCATAGGAGCCTGAAGGCTTTGGCAGCTGAGGGCTAAGCCCTAGGTCATATCCCCCGGTCATATGAAGGAAGTTGTAGAAAGGGCATGAAAGCATGAGGGCTTAAAGGGAAGTCAGAACTCGCCTATTTCGTCTTATTTCTATGTTAAAGGCCTGCGCCCGGTAGACTTTTTGTTACATCATAAAACACATGCCCAAGTGTATTAGAGCGCCAAAAAGGATTGCACAGAGATTTAAAGGATGTATGGGCTGGCAGCTGGGGTGTTGAACGGAAGTATGGAGCATTCAAACCAGATATGGGCACATTCAAGATAAGGCCCTCTCATAGCACACATCTAGAGTCAATGTTGAAGGCATTTAAGGGAGAATGGACAGTGAACCGCCTAAGTAGTAGAAAAGATCATGATGACAGAGATGTGGCTGGATCAGAAGCCTTCACAGGAACCGCAAAGGACCTCTTCCTCCATCTTCCTCCCATTTCTTATTATTTTATGTAGTTTCTTATTTCCAGGAAAGGGAGCAGATCTCGATTGTAATATTTGGGCAACAGAGCCTTACACTGGCCGAGACAACTAGCCTCGCAGACAACTGGAGCTCAAGCCAAGATATTTGTTTTAGTTGTATCCTAAGCTCCTCCCCTCTTCTTATAAATAGGGCAAAGAACATTATACAAGGGTTCTGGAATTTCTCACCTTATGGGTCGGAACTTTGTGATACCAAATTGCCTCATAAATTTGTATGTGAATGACTTGTATTTCAGACTGTATTACTTTACACAAGCATATCTTTCAGACTATCAAAGAAATGGTGGTGATTCCCCCTTCTTAGTATTACAATATGTTATCCTCTTGTTTAATTCCATTATGTTCATATTATTCTCGGCATTCATGTTATAATAGATGCTAGAAATTATTTCATTCTTCCTGACAGATCCATGTGTGTTGATTTATTAATGTATAGTCTTATATGAAGGGCTGAAGTTATATCTTCAAACTTCTCTATATGAATCATAGAACACATTCTCTTTTCAGTCCATTATCTTTGCTTGTAACTCAAACAAGTGTATAATTTCCCATGGCATGCAGCTCTGTTCAATATAGAATTATGGATGCTTTGGGCTCTATATGATGAGTTATGCTTTCTCCTAATCCTCTCTCATTTAATCTACAAGCTTACTAAGTTGTAAGATCCTTTGAAGTAATCGACCTCTGCTATTTTATGGGATACTCTTGGGAACTGTGTGTGTGAGGAAGTACCTGAAATACATAACTCATACATTTGGAGGAATGAACCGAGCCCCCTTATTATCTTTCATTACGTGAATGTTGGAGTGTTGCAAACCCCTCACATATAACCTTTCATGCACTCATCTATTTACGATGTCCTAGGCACTGGCCTACAATCAACCCAGACATTGTCTCTAGGAGGCTTTCTATCTCCCTTGCAGCACTTGTGTTGCTGGTGTGATTTTAAGTGACAACATATTTCTAGTGTCATTTCCAGGGAACGGATTAGAATATTTTTCCCTGGGTACGACAAAATTTTACATTTCCTCTGTTAGGTGAGCAAGGGAAGTGTGGGTTGAAGATCTCTTACCTTGGCGACTACACTGCCAATTTTATGGTAAACATCCTGGTGACTCCACTGTCCATATCTCTGTTTGATTATCCTGGCTTTCAAGCAGCCCCATACTCACTATGATGCGACAACAGCCAAAAAATTTCCCTACTTTTGAAACTAAAATCACTTATATAGGGAGGTTTTCGAGATGGCCCATCCTGCATTTCTGGCCAACCAATTTTCCCCATTGGATCTCTCTTCTATTTCTAGTTATCCCAATCATGTCCCTGTGTTTCATGAGTGGAATACCTATTTTCCTAGATTCAATGGGAACACAGAGAGAAGACTTGACCAACACCTCAAAGACTTTCATGAATGCATGGAGCAACAAGGTATTCTTCTTGAAGATGTACAAATGAAGTTGTTCAAATTGTCTTAGATGAGGATAATAGAGTCTAGTACTGAACAATACCTCGTGGCAACATATTTTCCCTAAGAAGTTTTCATACAGAGTTCAACAACTATTACAAAGGATTGTATCCACCGAATGCTCTATTTGAAGATTGTTGTGAATATTCTAATGATGAAGACAATCCTGAGGTTGATGACTCTACTGAAGATGTTTGTGTAGATCCACTCCAAGAAAACATCTGCTCACATCAAGAAGCATCATCCACTGAGCGAGAAAGTGAAGAAGGAAACATCATTGAGTTGCCAACAAACCCTTTGAGGTCTAATTCAGTTGAATGTGATGTTTCCCCTTCCTGTGATGAATACAACTTTGGTGAAGAGTCAAGTGATGCAGAGCCACAACGCTTCCAGTTAAGGGAAGTTGCGCAAGAAGAGGAAGCCCACCAAGAAGTCAATGAAGAGACTCCAGTTTGCAATGCTCATCTTTCGCCTAGAGAACAAGAAAAATACCCTCCTCCAAAGCATGATTCATATTATTCAGAGGAGGAAGAGATGGTCGCTGGCATCAAAAAGGATTCATTTACCAGCAAGTGGGGAGAAGGCTCCAACAACAAAACTTTCAAGAAGAGCCCGAAGTTGAAGGACCAAGCAGTGTCTGTGATTACTTATTGCAGAAAGGTCCTTGCCAAAAAGTATCAGTAGGCCCTCTCATCTCTGACTCTTGCAGCTCAGAAACTGAGGATTCTACTGTAGATTTCCAAGAAGTTTGGCCCATCGACAAATGGGTAACAAATGATCAAGAACAAGCTTTTCTCGAAAATTTTAAAGTTGTAGAGCTGAGAAGTGTTTGTGGCTGCCCTAGCATAGAGGATATTGGTCAACAAACTACTCATGAAAATGAGGCAGCTGCAAATTTTCCTTGTGAAATTCCATGACCCTATGACTAAGTACATGAGCATATTTTTAAGCCAACAGTAGAGGTTGTTTCAGTAGCATGTATCAGGTTCCTTGTTTGAAGACTTTTCATGGTGCATGCTTGTTTTTACTTTTATTTTTCAGTAGCATGAAGGCACTAGGTCCAGCACCCAAATGCTAGTCTGGCTCCATTAGAGGGTTGAACTCACCTAGGTGAGTTAAGATATGGTGCATAAGTAGGAATGTACATAAATAAGCTCACCAGCTGAGCATTTTCTTTTCAACTTGTTAGAATTTTTATTTTTGCATTTTTTAGATTGATGAGGAAAGTCCAATGGAGATTTTGTTGGTTACAAAGTTCATATATTTCTGACTCCATGCCCAATGGTGAAGGATACTGGTCTATAGATTATTAGCACCTTGCCAGCAAGGCATTGTTCCCATTAGGAGCCAATGTTGTCACTCATAGCTAAATAACCTTGTAAGCAAGGCATTGTCCCCAGTAGGAGCCAATGTTGTTACTCACAGCTAAATATTCTTGCAGTTGTGAAACTAGTGAAAAAGGGAAGTGAATTTGAAGCCATTTCCTAAGTCAAAAAATGCTATCAGAGCTTTATCAGACCCCCTCCATTGCACAATGCTCAGAAAGAGCTTTCCAACGGTATATGGAAGTCCAAAAATGGACTTTTGGATCAGAAGTTAAAGCAGATTAAAGATAACCTTGGAAAACCTAGAAAGCAAGGAGGAAAGGACCAAATACAAAGGTTAATTGCATATCGGAGGTCAGGGGCCCGGGCACAGTAAATCTTGTATATTGGCGGTATACAAGTCCCTCAATTCCACAATCCTGCATCCTGCAACATCACAACAAATCCCGCATTCCCACAATCTCGCATATCGGCCATATCGCATCCCGCACTCCCGCAATCTCACATATCAGCCATATCGCATCCCACATTCCCGTGATATCACAGTCCTACAGTCCTGCAATATTGCAATCCCGCATCCCGCAGGTCTCGTAATATCGTGATCCAGTAGTCTCGCAGTACCGCTATCCCGCATTATCACAAGTAAATCCCCCATATCGGCGATCGGTGTGGCGGCGAGGTTCTAACTTTAAGAACCTTGTGATATCGTTGATTTGCAATTCAATGTTAGATCGCCAGGAAAATGCCTAAATCATTTAACAAAGGAAATGTGTAGTATACCTAGGGGGGATATTATGGGGCACAAAGGGAGGTACTCAAGGGAATAATGTAATAATGGGATGGGCCATAGAATAAATAAAGTGGTTAACCCACATCATGTAAGGGATCACAAATAGTTAGCAATAATGTGATAAGCCCCATGGTATTAGATATATGGTATTGAGAGACCCATGGTATTGTATGTATGAAACTGATATAGAGGCTAGAAACTCCCCATGGAGAGATGTCAAGGATTATTGTATGAACAAGCATATGGATTGTGGAGTGTTCTCCTTCCTTAAGGAGTGATTGTATGGGGTTACCCTACCTCAAGGGTTTGATATTAATAAATATCTTAAATTTATTTATTTTTCTCTTATAATTTAGGGGTATATTTTCTTTATCATATATTTTCAGGTCGGATCTATTACAAGTGGAATCAGAGCCTACAAATATATGCCTATATGCCCAATAAGTATAAATATTCTCAAGAGAATTATAAACACAAAATATGGAAATGCTTCTATTTATTAGTCAAAACCATTAAGGTAGAATAACACCATACAATCACTCCTTAAGGAAGGAAAACACTCCACAAGTCATATGCTTTCCAATACAATAATCCTTGATATCTATCCACGAGGAGTCTCTAGCCTCTATATAGGCTTCATACATACAATACCATTGGTCATTACCATGGGTCTCTCAATAACATATATCTAATACCATGGACTTATCACATTATTGCTAACTACTTGTGGTCCCTTAGATGATGTGGGTTAACCACTTTATTCATTCCTATGGCCCATCTCATTATCTGGCCTGCAAATATATGAATATAGAAATATTCCCAATAACTATAAATATTCTCAAGAGAATTACAAACACAAAATATAGAAATGCATCTGTTTATTAGTAAAAACCCTTAAGATAGGGTAACACCATACAATCACTCCTTAAGGAAGGAGTGATACTTGGAATATTTGCAGGCCAGATTTCAAGTATAGATTCAATATATCTAACCTACAAATATATGAAATGATACCAATATATCCAATAACTATAAATAATCACCAGAAATAACAAGATTTGAATATAGAAATGCTTCTTTATTGATCAAAACCCTTAAGGTAGGGCAACACCATACAATCACTCCTTAAGGAAGGAGGTAACTCCACAAGCCATATGCTTATCCATACAATATTCCTTGACATCTCAATGGGGAGTCTCTAGCCTTTATATAGGATTCATACATACAATACCATGGGTCATTACCATGGTTCTCTCAAAACCATATCTCTAATACAATGAGCTTATTACATTATTGCTAACTACTTGTGGTCCCTTACACAATACGAGTTAACCACTTTATTTATTACTATGACCCATCCCATTATTACATTATTCTCTTGGGTACCTCCCTCTGTACCCCATACTATCCCCCCCAGGTATAATACATTCCATCTCCCTTAAACATGTTTCATCCTTGAAACATAATAAGAACATAAATAATAAGATCTACTCAAAAGAGTAGTCCACTGGTACCATGCACATGCATCTAGATATCCAAGAAAAAGGTGAACCCTCGATCTAGTTGGTGTCTTCCTTGCTTGAGATGGAAATTGACCCTAGTGGCTCTTCTGTGTTGATCCATTGTGGGTGGATCTTCGCTCCTCTCTATCTGTCATGCGTGGGTTGTTGTCTTTGTGGCTAATTTGTCGTCATCGTGTTGGTTTTTTTCTTGCGGGGTGATGTGAGTGGTGATATGCTGAAGTTTTAGCCAACGATGTATCTTTCTTAAATTCACCACCTAATGGAGCCTAATTGCTATCTAGTACATGTTTTGGCGTCCGTTGTTGTTGCTTATCTTCCAATATTATTTCAACCATAGATTCCTCATTTGATGTATCATTACCTGTAACATTTTCTGCTTCAGCCTTGTTGGACTCTACCTTTTTATTGATGGAAATATCATGTAATATAATTTTCTTCTTTTTATACCAGAGCTTCAGGAATTTCTTCTGCACATTAATATTGATAGTACCAACAAATTCCATCCAAGGGTATCCCAAAACAACATCCACATTATCCATATCTGAAGCATGAAAATTAGAATGCAATACATACTTATCAAAGAAATCTTCAAATCTTTATAAACTTGAACATCCTCATTATCAACCTCTGTGTTTTCCATGTGTTTTGCTGGAACATGCAATTTTTTTGCCAAATTAACATTTATAAGATTTTGCTTGCAACTAGGATTTATAGACACAATGATCTTGTCTATCTGAATACAATGAACCTGTAACAAGGAAATACTAGTAGAAAATAACCCCACATGTTTCTCATAATTTTTTTTTCCAGCATGAGACCATTTGTCTAAAAGGAGTTTTTCAAATTCTTCATCTAAAAGTTTGTACTTCTTGCTATCAAGTGAACTCCACCATATCGCAGCCTCATCTTGCAAACCTATCCATACACAACCTTTCCAATGTTTTGGCCATAACCACTTTTGTATTTTTATGAATTCTTCAATAGTATGACCATTATCATTTCCTTTAAAAAATTGTCATGAAGAGGGTTTTGAAAAAATCACTTACTTGGCGAAAATTTGCAATGGCCACAATTCAGTCAATATTGCTCAAAATCTGTATTATGACCTATTTTCGGAAATGGAATGAACATTCTGCATCTTCCCATGTGATAAAAATTATGATCTAGGCACTATGGAGTCTAGATTTGTGCTGCAACTGCACTGTTGTCACTAAAAATTTCTTTAAAAAGAGCTGATTTTAAATCAGCGATATCTCCCTCATCCGGACTCTGATTCGATCGATTTTTTTTTGGAATTTGGTAATTTTTCAAGAGGATACCAGATATGCAATTAGTTATTCAAAATTCCCCACAAAAATGACAAAAAATAACTGTAAATCCGCCATCCACGAATTTTCATCAAAATATTTCTGCAACATAACTGATTTTTAAATCAGTGATATCTCTCTCATTTGGACTCTGATTCGGCTGATTTTTTTTGAATCTGGGTATTTTTTTGCAAAAAATCCAGATCTGCAATTTGTTTCTATGAAATTTTCACCAGAAGTTTCATATCTAATATGAAAACTCTCTGCCCCAAAAAATTCCTGCAAAAATTAAAAAAATATCTCTCTACTTGCCCAGGAAAGTGCTCTGATACCACTTGTAATATATCTAACCTGCAATTATATAATAAACCAATTATACTTAGAAATAACAAGGGAGAAGTATATAGACTCCAGATATTTATTAATATCAAACCCTTGAGGTAGGGCAACACCATACAATCACTCATTGAGGAAGGAGAACACTCCACAAGCCATATGCTTGTCTATACAATATTCCTTCACATATCTCAATGGGGAGTCGCTAGCCTTTATATAGAATTCATACATACAATACCATAGGTCACTACCATGGTTCTCTCAATACCATATATCTAATACAATGGGCTTATTACATTATTGTTAACTACTTGTAGTCCCTTACATAATACGGGTTAACCACTTTATACAATGGGCTTATTACATTATAAAGGAATATACTTGGAATTTGGCTTGCAAATATATGAATGTAGAAATATGCCCAATAACTGTAAATATTCTTAAGAGAATTACAAACACAAAATATAGAAATGTTTCTCTTTATTAGTCAAAACTCTTAAGGTAGGCTAACACCATACAATCACTCTTTAAGAAGGGAGAACACTCCACAAGTCATATGCTTGCCAATACAATAATCCTTGACATCTCTCCATGGGGAGTCTCTAGCTTCTATATAGGCTTCATACATACAATACTATGGGTCATTACCATGGGTCTCTCAATACCATATATCTAATACCATGGGCGTATCACATTATTGCTAACTACTTGTGGTCCCTTACATGATGCGGGTTAACCACTTTATTTATTCTTATGGCCCATCCCATTATTACATTATTTCCTTGGGTACTTCCCTTTATACCCGTTGTAGCATCCATTATCATTTTCATTTTATTTTTAGTTTTATCACAAAAATAAAAATAAAAATAAAATATTATGTTATAATGGTAATAAAAGAAAATGAGGAAATCCGAAAGAAATGAGTTATTTTATAATATTGATGGCTTTTGAACATGAGAAACCTAAGAGAATATCTGAGCCGTCTAATCGATAGGCAGTAGATCTAACGGTAGTTGCGTAGTTAACAAGGGCTAGGTTTACTCCAAAATCAGACACAAGAAGTTATAAAACCGAGTTAAAAGCTCAGTTAATCAGGGCCATTCGCTTGAAGAATGCAGATCCTATTGGTAATCGCATGGTTAACATGGACAAAGATTAATTTAGAAAACAGACACAATGGTTTATGGAATGCAATTTAATTCGTTGAAGTCCGGATCAATCATAGTTTCTCATCATGAGGGAACGAGATTTGATGGATATCGCGTCAAAAAGTGCACGGGTTTTATAATAAATTTCAGACCCGAGAAGTCTTTTAACTGCATTTTTGTTTCCTATCGGGTTCGTGGGAAAGAAAAAGGTTTATGGAAAAGGTAGACGCGATAAGGTTATGAACCAGATTCTAAATTATTTTTAGTTCCATGGTAGCTGATATTCCACATAAATCAACCAATTCCGTAGTTTTAGCAAAATAACTAGGATTAGAGGTGGATGACCGAAACTTCAAAGGAATGGTGATTAGTCGGGTTTCTTTGTGTTTCTTCCAATAAGAATACTTCTGATAGATACGTGGGCCCACAACCACAAGTCCACACATGGAGTTTTGCAAAGATGCAGTTTTTTGTGTTAAAATAGTCTAGCTATTATCATAACATCTACAAAGAAACTTCATCAGCAGTCAAGCTAGAGATTCGAACAATGAGCAACCATCACCTTCTAATTTATGTTACTTCTTGTTATTTTGTTTTCTTGAGAAGAATGAGGTGTCTTTTACCCTCCAATGTAATATTCTATAATGACTTTTACCTTAAACAGTTAGGAGATAGTTAGGCAATTTGATCGTTTTGGTGATTACCAACTGTCTCATAATGTATAAAAAGAGGGAAAATTATAGGAAAAGGGTTCGGATTTTGAAGAACCTGGAGGCTACTGTATTTTTGATAAACAGTTGATTAATGAAAGAATCAGAAATTTTCCACACATTGTTGGGTATGATTTTGTAACTTCCCTGTAATGTGCCATCATATGTCTTCTTTTCTTTAAGTATAGTAATGAAGTTGCAGGTCTTTGTTTACTTATGTGAATGAAGTTGAAATTCCTTAAAAGAGAAATCCTATACTTAAAACCCTACTTCTACATTTCTTCTAAGTTACAGATAATAGTTTTTGTGAATAACAACATATTGTCTCTAACCTTTCAAAGCATTCTTCACTTAGCATTTATATCCAGCATCATATGGCATTCTGAGACTTTCATATCACCTAAGTATTAAGGGTTAAGAACTAGGTCTTTCAGGTTCTTCATTTGAGGATATATCATACAAATAAGTGACAAGAATAATAAACATTAATGTCTTAAGCACAATTTCTACAAAGCCAAGAAATTGGTTTCTTAAGGGGCAACATTAATTGGCGTCGTTGCTAGGGAGAGAAGTCAACAACACTTTTCCCTGGGTTTTTAATATTTTCCTCTGGTTGTTTAGTGAGGATGAAATATTTGGCAGTATTGAACAAAAAACAATAAATCTAGCTTCAAAGAGGCTTCATACGAGGTCATATAACTCACAACAAAAAGTTCAAGCTCTTTAAGACCCTAAGAGACTAGTTTCCAAGAGGGTTGGAAGGCCTAAAACTCCATTTACACAAAGTCCCACACTGTCTGCACCTGGCAGTAGTTCATCACATATTTCATCCAAACATTCACCTTTTATTGACCAAGAGTCACCTTTTACATCCACTTCATTTCAAGAACCCAACTGTCAAGAACAATCTTTAGAGTCTATTTCTTTCTCAGCATCTACTATAGTTATTCAACCTAAACTTATAACTACCTTGTGACCTTTTCATACTCCATCTACTCCTCAGTCAGGTTCTACATCTGCTGGTACTCAAGGTTCAGTAAGTTCAAGAGCAAACATGGTAGCACCTGCATTTTTGTTGAATAGGTATGGACCTATTCAGTTGCAGCAACAGTTGAATCGGATGCCTCAAGAATACTTGAAAATGATTCCTCGTTTCTCAGGGGAGGATGAACAAACACCAGAGAAGCATATAGCAGTGTTTTGTAATTTTGTAGAAAATCTCAATGTTGAACACTTGGATGTTGTTTTAAGACTTTTTGTGAAATCCTTGGATGGAGAAGCAAGAAAATGGTTTAAAGGGCTTCCTAATAACTCTATTCCTACATGGGAAGAGATGGAGCGCTTGTTCACCCAGAGATGGGGAGAGAAAAGAGACCATGGGTATTCACTCATAGAGTTTAATGTTATTAAGAAGAAATGTGATGAAAGTGTTGTGGAGTTCATCAGAATGTTGAATGAACTGTACAATAGTCTTCCAGTGGAGATTAAGCCCCTTCCTGCTGGTGCAAAAATAACTTTTGCAGGGGATTTTGAATCAGATTTTGGATTCACATTGAGGGAGAGAAGATCAATAACCCTTGATCAGATCCAAACTAATGCCTTAGAAATAGAAGCAAATCTGGTGGCTGCATTAAAAGCACCAGAGACAGCCTGCCCAAGATAAGGGAAAGGCTAAAGTGGAATCCTCTCAAAGTCAAACATTAGAGGATATGAATAATGTAATTAAAATTTTGTCTAATAAATTGATTAAATTAGAATTGGAGAGTAAGAATTCTCAGAGGAAAGCACAATAGAACAAAAACTTTAATCCTCAGTATAGAAGACAACCTCTGCAAATTTTGCAGAAGGACAAAAAAGATCAAGATCAGTTTCAAGCACCACGTTACTTAGAGGCGGATCCTGATGAAGTACCAGAGCATTCTAGGGACCATGATGATCATATTTCTACATTGTATGCAGTAGATGAAGATGAACTAGGTGTTGAGGGAGAAGAATATGAATATACTAAAACAGATGCCATTTATGATGAGAATGAAATTGATGAATATTGGAAACAATTTTCTGATTTTATGCAGACATAATTACATAAGAAGTATGACTTGAGATCAAGGAAAATATCTAGAATTCAAGAAAATGAAGGTGAGTAGCAAGTTCTAGCTTCCCTACAAAAGGCGACTCCACAAGAACCACAACCTACAAAACAATTGAATAAAGGAAAGCAACAACATAATACAAATAGCAAGACTCCAATACTTCAAGGTGAGTCTTCTCAGATAGAAGTGGAAAAATTCCTTTAGAAAAACTTGTTTCCATTCCACAAGAAGTCTCAGTGATGAAGAGAAGTGAAGATGAAAATTAAAGGACTACTTGTGATGTAGGTAATGTTCCCTCTGCGGATAGAGGCAACCCCTCAAGCCCTAGAGCGGGTCTAGTCACAGCAAGAAAAATACAACAGTAAATTCCTTAAATAGTCATAGTTGAAAGAGCTTACCTTATGTTGGTGTTTGATGCAGTCTTCGTTACACTGCTCCAGCGATCACTTCCTTCTCCTTGATGAGTGATTCACCTGAAACAACAGAAGAGAACAACGAAACACGTAATAGAGTACAACAATGAACTATTTACTTACAGATTCAAGGAACCATAAGCTATCAAATATATTTCATACAAGATATAGGAAAAAACCATTGATTGTATTAACATGAGCAAAAGTAAAGCTTACAACCATGCCTTGACAACGCAAGCTTCCTTGAAGGGTCCAGTCAGTGTGTCTCCTCAAGAATTCACTCTCAAAAGGTCTCCCAAAAGGCTAACAACTCTCTCTCTCACCCAAAAGCACTAGTATAAGGCTAAGGTAATCCATAACCAATTGCTATACTATCAGCAATTCACACTGCAAACTATCAATCCAACACCAAGAACTAGCCAATTTTCATACTACCAAAAACTAGCTGATCATAGCAATGGAGGGATGCTTTCATAAGAGGAGGAGCCTCCATAAATGAGGGAGAGGGAGATTATCCTCATGGGAGGTTACTCAAAATGAAAAACCACTATCTCAAAGGAGGAAAGGCGAACTTCCTTGACCCAACAACCAGTTCCAGAACCACCCAGAAGCATTATGTTTGAACTAATTTGCCATATCTAGGTCGTCACGAGTCAAACACTAGAACTCAGAGATGATGTCACGAAGCCACAATGTATTCAGAGCTATTGTCGCAAGAGGGATATTGATGACTTGTGACGAGCTCTAAAATTCGACCATTGCAGAGAACATATGTACTCTTGCAACAGTGTTGCAAGGTTTTGGTTCACTTTGGTCCATCGTCCCAGGCAGAACACTGGTGTCTTGCGACGATCTTGAAACATAGGCAAAAAGGGTCAACTTCAAGGTTAATGAGCATGGTTGATCTTCTTGAGTGATGTGGAAGATGTGGACACATATTTTGATGTATGACACAGAACAGATGCCATTCAGGGACCGACTCTACCCAGGACCAGGGGATGCGAGGTCGGTGACAAAATGCTGTGTAACAGATGTGGGAGGGGTGAAACGCTTTACGAAACCATAACTGAACTGGAACACCATCGCGGAGAACCTGCAGATGCAAGTACAATTGAGATCTCTGACAGTGAAAGAAATACATGTAGTCTAGGCATGGGTGCAGCCATCCAAAAGACAAATTGAATTGGTCTGTGGTATGGACACAACCATCTAGTCGATAAGACCATATGAAAATAGAGGTATGGTCACAGCCATCTGAAAAGACTCAGGTATGGTCGCAACCATCCAATCAAAGAGTCATGTATGAAATCACGAACCAATCCACGCAACCTGAACTTATGTAACCTTAGTCTGGGGTCTTGAATCCAACACGATCATATTACAATTTCTAATATACGAATAGATGTGTTGAAGTCGAGCATACTAGAAAATCGCTTGATTAACGGCCAATGATCTGAACCATTAACAAGAGCGAGAGATACTACTAGTAATGTCAATGGTTCTCAAGGTACTACCAGTACAATCCACAAAGTGTGAAGAATGATCTGGAGTCGAACACTTGTGGAATCACCCGATCGAAGACCAATGAGGTAAGTCTACCGTCAAATGCGAAGAACTTGCCATTGAGGCATGCAAACTCCAAGGTACTCGAAAGCAGTGTCTAGATCAACTTCCTGGATAATGAGCTGATGTCGAAAGGAAGTGATCTATTGCAAGAGGGCCATAATGTTGCCAACATCAATGATGTGAGACAAAGATGTAGACGGATGAAACAGAGAATCAAAGGAGGATGTAAGGGTGCAAACTACAGAAGATTAAGCTCTTGAACATATCGGCGATACAACTCTGGAATGTGGCAGCATTTTGGTACCAAGGGATCGAAGGTCTTGCGGAGACAATAAGGATCAAATGGAATGAGGAAAAATGACAAACCCAAATCCCAGAAGGCCAATGACGATGTGAGGATATCCCAAACCCTGCGAGAAGAAAAAGTGTCGATGTTCAAGAGTGACTAGATATCGTAGGTAACCAACATAATATTTCCAAAATTCCCCCCCACCATTACTAGAGAGTACCCCAATTATTTTTGAAAAACAAGCTTGAAGGGGATAGCATATGCTTGCAATATAAGTTCGTCCTTTAGACAAATCCAACCTAGTGAAATTTTAATGAGCCCTAGGGAGGAGAAGCTCGGGTCTCATCATGGTGACGAGTCCAATGTCGTCAGGGTTTAACGAGACCGACATAGGTAAAACTCAGAGTCTTTTTCATGTCTAGAGAGTTTGAAAAAGACACAGAAAAGAAAACTCCTAAGGGGCCCTTTTCGTATGTTTGTGTCTCTCAAGCTCGAAAAGGTAGAAAATGATACTCGAGAGAACCACTTGACCATTTCGGTCAAGCAATACTTTTCGTAAATAGTGTTTCCAGTTCAGAAAAGTAAAAAACATACTGGACACATGATGTTTCACAATCATGAACAAGCTCGAAACGACAAGGGCTCGACAATCTTTTCATGTTTCAAGAGTCAGAAAAGAGCTTAAAGTTGACTCAGGTCAAACATTTTACGATATTCACCAAGCATGTATCGATCATCTCCCACATCCGGAACACATGTTACTGCACAAAGAAATCCAATCATAAGACCCGTTCAACAAGAATACATGATTAATGTTCAAACCTAAGTCAAAACCCTAAAAGCCATAGTTAAAACCCTAAAAACCATAGTAAAAACCCTAAATTTCGAAAAAAGGGCTATAAAAAGGCATATGTAAAAAATAATTTACTTTGTGTTTGTTTTAACCATGGTGAAAACTTCAAACTACACCTACCTTGCGAAATTGGGTGGTCGATTCCGGGAGCTTCATTGGTTCATTGCTTCCCAAACTCCTTCCAGGTAAATACTTTACCCGTTCTCTTGTTTTTTGTGTCAATTTTAAACATAATTTCATGTTTTTAGCTGGATTTGGGAGGAATTTCCGTTTCAAAAATTTCGCCTCGGTCGTCACATATTTTCCCCTCGGGGTTGCAACGACAAGAAATATAAACAACCAAAATCGGGATCGTCGCAGGAAAGTGATGTACTCTTGCGAGGATCCGAGAAATTATGAACTGTTCAAACCGGACTGTCACAGTTGTTTTAAATAGCGGCGACAAGCACAGAAAACACCAAAATTCATTTTTAAACCATTGTGGCATATGAAAATGGGTAAATGACTTTTAATAAGAGAATGCTTGTGCGTGCAGGTGCAAAATGGCATTCTCCTAGCAAGAACACACTCACGATGATGATGATGTGAGAGGGGTAGTCGATCCTTAGTGTTTGAATGTCCTCCGGAACTACAGACTGCTAAAATTCTTCTTAACACCGTTATTGAGAGTGCAACTAGATCTCCAGGAATACTTAATTCAATTGTGGAACCCAATGGAGGGGAAATTCATCATCCATGGGCAAGAGGTTGACTTTGACACCACAGATATTTATTTTCTGATCGGGTTATCACAATGAGGGGAGATACCCCACATGGGCAGTGTGCGAATCACCAGAGATTCCTTAGATATGATCATCGCACGAGTGTGCCTAGGGGCATAGAAATCATCCACTAGTGGTAAGTTACAGATAACCACGGTGAATGATCTGTCACTGTGAGTGTTTTTATTCACCACCACGATGCGGTTGGTTCTGAAGCCCAGCATGAGGCAACCAAAACTCAATTGCAGTTGGCCTTAGACTGTCTCAATCCTATTATGTTTGACTGGGCAGAGGTGGTGTCTCTGAACATGAAGAGGCAGTTGACCAAATGCCAGAGAGGTGAGATGAAGCCATTTGGGTATGGTTCGACCTTCATACCACTCATGCTGGAGCGGGTACCTATCCTTCAGTTACAAGACATGCAAGTGGGGTGGCCAGGACCACGAGAGACTCAAATAACTCGGTGGATTGTTGTGATTCCACGAGGAGGCGGCAGCCAGCCAGTGTCATGGGGTCCTAAATTTATGGAGTGGATACATCATCAGCAGGTGGTGGTTGAGGATTGGACATACACAGGGATGGACTTCAGGGGAGACCCTGACATGGTGCTTCCACTTGGAAAGCAGTGGGATGAGAGAGGTAAAATACTTAGCTTAACCGACAAACTTTTTGTCATTTGTTTTTTTGTTGTTTTCGGATTTTAAATATACATGCCCTGATAATTATGTTCAATTCTTTGTAGATGTTAGACCTGAGAGACTTGTAGGTCTTGCCTCTACTGCCCGGAGGGCTGCTAGAGACATCGACCTACCACCTCTGGGTGGAGATGTCGAGGAGGAGATAGCTTGGAACCTAGAGGACTTGACTGAGGGGATTCCAGATTACCGGGGATTCGAAGAGATCCCAAGATAGTACGAACGACGCACTGCGGGTGTGTCGAATAGGGTACACCGGCTGCTCAGACGGGTGGTCTGAGCAGTAGTTTGCTATAGAGAGCATCATCCATAGTAGACTTCTAGGTTTTGTATTCTGCAAATTTTGAGAGACATGTGTCTCGTGATGTAGCTTAAACATGCATATATATATTTTTTGGATATATACATATATTTTTTGAGCGCCTCGATGTGCAACACACGATATACATCTATTTATGTTTTATTGTATCTACCTATTGCGTCTGAATACTTGTTTATGATTTTTATAAATTGCGTAAATGTCTATCTAATACATGGTTTTCTAATGCATCAGTTAATGTATTTAGCCTTCTAGGAATGTGTTGATATGTAATATAATCAAAATTTCTTTCCAATAAGTGTTCAATTTTGTAACTAGGGCCAAACTCCATATGGGTCATCTTATTTATGGCAGCTGATATTTTTATTGGATCCCTCTCATCGAGAGGTGTAGGATTGATCTAAATATCATTCGATTCTGATAAGTATTCATGGAGTTATGAATTTATTTATGTTATAAGACAAATTGTCAAGTCGGCCAACAACTTGTGTAGGCTCAGAAGCCCAATAGTCATGTCTATTCATCATCTACGTTTTAGCATAAATTGGTGAGGACTTGAAGTCATTTGGTAGGAACATTCATGAGGTGATCTCCTCCTCTCCACGTCTTTGGGTTTTTGATGAAGGAGAGGGACTCTAAGAGTATGCTGGGCTAAGTAGATGATACCCTAACCGCAGTAGCATGATGCTCTAGATATAAACACTGCTATGGAACAAACCCTAGAAGTTGTCATGGAGAAGTCTAAATACACAGCAAGAAGAAGGCTCATGCAATCAAGGAGAAAGATCTCATAACGTAGTCCAAGAAGAAACCTACATTGGTATGGTAAAGTTCTTATGCAGTCATGGAAGACAAGTTCTACGCTATCCTAAGTATGACCTTGCCTAAATGATGCCCTAACATAGCTCTAATCTACTGATCAAGGGAGCCTCTTCAACGCTATCATGGAACAAGGGTTTGAATATTTTCTCGCCCTTGACACAGAGAAACATAAGCTCTAGAATCATAATTATAGCCTTACATTGACCTACAAAGATGATTAACGTAGTCTCATAGCCACAGCATTTAAGATTGCCCTAGGCTGCAATGCTTGAAGGATGAAGTCACAGTTAGAAAGGGTAGCTGAAATGATATAGGGAGCCACAGTCTCCGCAGTAGGATATTGACTGCACCGTGGTTCAGTCGTGGCCTCATGAAAGGACGCAACAATCGTGGACACTCTCGACATCCTGTGATCTGGCAGCGTAGATCATGCAACGTTCAAGCTGTGCGTGATCTGAAAGAGTGGATCTGGCAGTGTAGAGCAACAGGCAGCGTATGATCTGGGCACTCAGGCATGAGGACGTAGTCACCATTCTACGATGGCAGAAAGACTCAGCAAACTTATGAGTATAGACATACAATCTCATTGGGTAACACCGCACTCAGATTGAATATGATGTAGCCTTAACGTGCTACAAAGAATAGTAATCACAATAGTTATAGATATTGATCTATAAATCAATAATCTCAGTCACGGCTTAAAGATCCCTGTAACAGCCTCGACATAATGAACTACATTGGTTAAGGGTTCAAGAATTGGCTCTGCATACTATCTCTGCAAAACCATGTTGATGGAATGAGTTTCCATGATGACAGTGTATTCGAATCTATGATCTCAATCTGAATATTAGTAGTGTACACTTTCTCAGTATATTAATATGCAGTCACCATGACAGGATCATAAGTAGTAACATTTCTGATGGTTACAGTCTCAACATAATGAGAATGATAAAGATGGACAGTCTTAGATCTTGATGATGAAAGATGCAGCATGATGGGCATGTTAGTAAAGGGCTGCATAATGATGGAAGATGCAGCATAATGGGCATCATGATGATGAAAGCAGATGAGAGCAGCTCAGTCATCAAGGTCCAGCACTATGATGGTACAACATGGTGCTACACGGTAAGGTGTAGAAAATAGACGATAGGTGAAGCTGTCACCTTGGAGAATCAGTTGAAGCAGAATGTCTTCAACTGATCTCATGTATCATCATTATAAGAGATGATCTATGCTCAGATCTAGATAAGTCAAAGCGTTGACTTTTGTTGTTAATGTACTATCTCTCTCTCTACTAAACTTTGAAGAACACAAAAGAAGAATTGATCAAGGGTTCCCCACATTGGGGTTTGTCCCTGGTTAGCGCCACATCTTGTGTCCTCTTATCTTGGTTTGTCTTCTGCGATTTATATTTATGTTCTATCTGCAGTTTACTTTATGCTGATGTGATTGCTAATATGGAAAAGAAATTGAAATAAATTTCTTTGGCATAGAACATACCTAAAATTAACATGGTATCAGAGCTAAGGTGAAGACAATGCCCAAGCAAGAGTGAAAGAAGCAATCACCGAACACAGTTGTGACAAGACAAAAGGATTAATGGGTTCCTCATCCCTCTTCAAATTCACCGAGGGAGAAGTTGAAACAGAGAATATTATCAAAATGGCACAGCGGAAGATCACTTCATTGGGAAGTTCGGATCTAAGGGTGGAAGGAAAGGCGGATGCCTTGAGTTCAGCCATTATGTGAAGAAGTGTCCGAATGGAAGAGACACATCTCTTGACGAAGATAACAATCATTCTAGGGACATCTTCAATGATTAAAGGAATGACTGGTAATGCAGGTCATCAAATGGTCGACTCTTCAACGAAAGCAAGGAACCCCCGGTATGAAGAATCAAATGTTTTTTCTAATAAGATTAAGAAGCGTTATCTTGCATTGGCTCTCTCCTTCAGATTCTTTGGGAATCTGGCTTATTGATTGTAGTGTTTCAAGGCACTTCATCGGATAGATGGGTGCACTCTCTAATTTGGTAGATATGGAAACAATCGTGGAATTATACTTGGAGCCAATGCCACCTATCCCAGAAAGTGTGTAGGGAATGTTATCTCTTTTATGTACCTAATCGCAAGAAGAACCTGGTGTCCACTCCAGCAATGGAAGTCAAAGGTTTCAGGGTGGCACTCATTGATGGAAAGGTGGAAGAAATCCCTCTATGGCTTGAAAAGAAACACCTCGGGCGTAGTATGAGAGGATTGATAGCTGTTTGATGAAATTGAGATTCACTAGGAGTGAAACCAATCCAAATCATTACCTGAAGGCTGTGGATGATAGATCTCTCATACCAATACCTTATAAGGACGACCTATTTCTGATAGGTGCAGACCCTCTCATGTGCAGAAGTAAGAAGGATTTGGATTCCAGATATGGAATGATAAACTACTGCCTGTGACTACCGCAAGGATATTAACTTTCAAGAAGTTGTATGGTAGTGATGTCGGACCAAATTTGGGAAATGCCTCTGAGTTTCATAAACTCATTTGCTTAGATGTTCTTGGTGAACTTCCGTCTGGACATATGTTTTGCAGTTAGCATGATGAGCTCATATTTGGTTGAGCCTCACTAGATTGGTGCCCAGAATCTTCTGAGATATCTTCGGGGCATAATCTCTCATGGATTGAGATGCACTACCAGAAATATGAAACTGCATGATTATTCGAATGCTAATTGGGCAGGTAGTGTGGTGGATCGTAAGAGAACTTATGGGTGATGTTTCTCCTTGGGGATCTGCTTCGATAATCTGGATGATGTGTTCTCCATGACGATTGTGTAGCAAGATGATTAGTTCTCCTGTGAGGTCTGGATGACGTGTTCTCCTTGACAATTGTGTACCAAGATGATTAGTTCTCCTGTGAGGTCTGGATGATGTGTTCTCCATGACGATTATGTAGCAAGATGATTAGTTCTCTTGTGACGTCTAGATGATGTGTTCTCCATGAAGATTGTGTAGCAAGATGATTAGTTCTCTTGTGAGGCTTGGATGATGTGTTCTCTATGGCGATTGTGGAACAGGATGATTCGCTCTCCTGTGGGCCAGGATGATTAGTTCTTCGTGGCATCCACTGGACAAGATGATTTTCTCTCCTGTAGATAGGATGATTAGTTCTCTTATCGAGGCATCCTACCCATGCAGTCTAGGACTCATGGGAAGTACCTCTCACCTGATCAATGAGCAGGGAAATGAGGATAGGGAGCATAGTAGTACCGATGGATGCATCGTTGTACCTACCGTACTCCCTATGCTAGGATGACCTTCATTGATCTAGGATCAATGATACTGGTCTGGGACCAGTGGTAGGATTTGTACCCACTATGACACTGACTTCAGGTCAGTAGAGGACAAGTCTAGGACCAGTGGTACATACTTTGAGACTGACTTCGAGTTAGTAGAGGACTGGTCTGGGACCAGTTGTAGGAGTTGTACCCATTATGACACTGACTTCAAGTCAGTTGAGGACTGGTCTGGGACCAGTGGTACACACTCTAAGACTGACTTTGAATCAGTGGAGAATGGTATGACACGTTCTCGATCAATTCTTCTTCTTCATGGTTCAGCTAAGCAAAGCTGAGCATAGCCGAGCAGAGACGAGCAAAGCTGAGCAGAGCAGAGTAGAGCTCAGCAACGCTGAGTAGAGTAGAGCTGAGCAAAGCAAAGTAGTGCAGGGCACTGATGGAAAAGATGGTACAGTCTGATATATGGATTAGCAGATGGAGTTTTCCCTAGTTGAGAGGGAGTGTTAAATTTGGAAACTAGGGCCAAACTCCATGTGGGTCATCTGATTTATGGTAGCTGATATTTTTATTGGATCCCTCTCATCGAGAGGTGTAGGATTGATCTAAATATCATCCTATTCCGGTAAGTATTCATGGAGTTATGAATTTATTTATGTTATAAGACAAATTGTCAAGTCAACTAGCAACTTGTGTAGGCTCAGAAGCCCAATACTCATGTCTATTCATCATCTACGTTCTAGTATAAAATTGGTGAGGACTTGAAGTAATTTGGTAGACACATTCTTGAGGTGATCTCCTCCTCTCCACATCTCTGGGTTTTTGGTGAAGGATAGAGACTCTAAGATTACGCTGGGCTAAGTAGATGATGCCCTAGTCGTAGTAGCATGATGCTATAGATCTAAACACTGCTATGGAAGAAACCCTAGAATCTATCATGGAGAAGTCTAAATATGCAACAAGAAGAAGGCTCACACAATCAAGGAGAAAGATCTCATAACACAGTCCAAGAAGAAACCTACATTGGTGTGGTAAAGTTCTTATGCGGTCATGGAAGACAAGTTTTTTGCTATCCTAAGTATGACCTTGCCTAAATGATGCCCTAACATAGCTCTAATCTACTGATCAAGGGATCCTCTTCAACTCTGTCATGGGAAAAGGGTCTGAATATTGTCATGCCCTTGGCACAGAGAAACATAAGCCTAGAATCATAATTATAGCCTTACATTGACCTATGAAGATGATTAACACAGTCTCATAGCCGCAGCATTTAAGATTGCCCTAGGCTGCAATGCTTGAAGGATGAAGCCGCAGTCGGAAAGGGTAGTCGCATTGATATAGGGAGTTGTAGTCTCCGCAGTAGGATATTGACTGCACCGTGGTGTAGTCATGGCCTCATGAAAGGAAGCAACAATCATGGACACTCTTGGCATCCTCTCATCTGGCAGCATGGTATCTGGCAACATAGATCAGGCAACGTTCAAGTTGTGTGTGATCTGAAAGAGTGGATCTAGTGGCATAGAGCAACAGGCAGTGTATGATCTGGGCACTCAAGCATGAGGATGTAGTCACCATTCTACGATGGTAGAAATCCTCAGCAAACTTATGAGTAGAGACATATAATCTCATTGGGTAACACCGCACTCAGATTGAATATGATGTAGCCTTGACATGCTACAAAGAACAATAATCACAACAACTATAGATATTGATCTACAAATCAATAATCTCAGTCACAGCTTAAATATCCCTGTAATAGCCTTGACATAATGAACTACATTAGTTAAGGTTGCAAGAATTGGCTCTACATACTATCTCTGCAGAACCTTGTTGATGGAATGAGTTTCCATGATGACAGTGTATTCGAATCTGTGATCTCAATCTGAATATCAGTACTGTACACTTGCTATGTATATTAATATGCAGTCACCATGACAGGATCATAAGCAGTAACGTTTTTTATGGTTACAGTCTCAACATAATGAGAATGATAAGGATGGACAGTCTCAGATCTTGACGATGAAAGATGCAACATGATGGGCATGTTAGTAAAGGGCTGCATATGATGGAAGATGCAGCATAATGGGCAACATGATGATGAAAGCAGATGAGAAAAATTCAGTCATCAAGGTCCAGCACTGTGATGGTACAACATGGTGCTACACGGTAAGGTGCAGCAAATGGACGATAGGTGAAGCCGTCACCTTGGAGAATCAGTTGAAGCAAAATGTCTTCAACTGATCTCATGTATCATCGTTATAGGACATGATCTATGCTCAAATCTAGATAAGTCAAAGTGTTGACTTCTGTTGTTAATGTACTATCTCTCTCTCTCTGCTGAACTTTGAAGAACATAAAAGAAGAATTGATCAAGGGTTTCCCCACATTGGGGTTTGTCCCTAGCTGGTGCCACATCTTGTGTCCTCTTGTCTTGGCTTGTCTTGGCCTGGAGTCCCCTTAAGAAAACGACTAACTTTAGACCGTCTAGGATAGTCTTTAGTCTAGTGATCCTCATCACAAATGAGACAAGGGTACTTGGGTTTGCGTTTAGCACCATCATTGGTTGGAGGCTTAGGAGGGTCCTGCTTTGGTGGATCAGCCTTATTTTTGCCTTTCCCCTTTTTCTTACCTTTAGAAGCTTTATCTACCGCGGTGGACTGGACGACATTGACTTCAGAGGTTTTACCAGTATTAAATGTGGCATGAGAAGCATTTTCACTAGGAGCAATAGATTTTTGCTTTGCAGGATTCCTGGAAGACTTTCGGGAAGCTTGAGTAATGGAACCAATAACACCATCGACAGAGGGCGTCAACGGGGCTTTAGAAGTTCTAGGGTGCAGAGCATCAGGCAAGAGATCATACATCATCCAGATTGGGAATAAACCAAATCAAGATACTAAGCACACGCGATAGCTTTCTCTTTAGTAACACATGCCCTCATAGCGATATTGTGGGCTACTGGACTGACAAAAGAGGTGGTGAACTAGTCAGTCAGAAGCTGATTAGGGATCCAGAACTTAATCAAATGATGTCACCTTCTCCATTCATGAATATGATCAGAGATGTGTGTCGTCGTGTCTTGTTTCAGAGAAGTAAGGAGGTGTGTGCCCATTTCATAACGAATTGGTAACTAAAAGTGGGTAAGAATGCCATCGCTAGCGAATTGAAGTCTTGGAAAGTTCCACAAGCAAGTTCAATATACAATTTCACGGCGGAACTAGTGAGAGTCTTTTGGAAAAGATGGAGGAGGATATAATCATCAAGCCATGAGTTAGACGAGCACCGGAGGTAATAAATCATGACATGAGCTTGACGGTCCTCTCTAGATTTACCATCAAATTTGGGACAATCACCAGGAATTTTGGTCGGAACTGGTGGCCAATATGGATTATGAAGGATTGGATCATTTGTCAACTTGGACACATCAGGCAATTCCAAGGTTTCCGAAAAGGGTAATTAAGGATTAAATGACATCATAGGCCTCTAATAAGAGCTAGTATTAGGGTTCCATCCAGCTCCTTGTTACCCCCATGGGTTTTGTCCATAAGGATTTTTCCCATAAGGGTTTTGTCCATAGGGATATTTCCCATAAGGGTTTTGTCCATAAGGATTATAAGTATAACCTGATGGTTGACCCAGGTTTTGACCACCAACAACCCATTGGTTATCGGCTTGACCAACAGGGGCAGCATAGGGCTGCTGAAAATTTTGATAAGGATTGACCTGTGGTTGCTGATAATTTTGATACAGAGCACCTTGAGGTTGCCCTTGGGGTTGTTGAAGTTATTGGAGACCGTATGGCGGCTGAGCTCCGTACTGCGCCTGAGGCCCGGGATACATTTGATAAACAGGTTGGGTTTGAAATCCAACTTGATTTTGGAGACCAGGTTGAGTCTGGAGTCCAGCCTGAGTCTGGAAACCCGGTGGGGCTTACGGAACAACTAGTGTTTGAACACCCGGTTGACTGAGAGATGGATTGATTTGACCGGACTGATGTCCTTATTGAAACTGGGATTGACCCAACTAGCTAGAAGGTTGGCCTTGTTGGTATTGAGGTTGAACTTTCTGGGTAATAGGTTGACCTTGCTGAAACTGAGGCTGACCCATTTGACCAGAGGGTTGACCTGGCTGGACACTAGGCTGGCCTTGCTGGATCTGAGGTTGGCCTATTTGACCAGAGGGTTGACCTGGCTGGACAGTAGGCTGGGCTACTTGATCAGAGGGTTGACCTAGCTGGAATTGAGGCTAACCTGGTTGACCAGAAGGTTGCCCTAGATAAACAAAAGAGGAACCTGTAAGGGCCAAAGGTTGTCCCTGTAAGGGTTATCCTTGTAGGCCTAAAGGTTTCCTTTGAAAACTGGAAGGCTGCCCTTGTAAAGGTTGGCCTTGCAGACCATGGTAGGTAGTATGAGACCAGGGAACTAATAGTGGAATGAAAATTTCAACCGTAGGTTCAGGAGGGAGGGACCCAGTGTGATAAATATGAGCCCCTCGAGGATCATAATAGTGCAACAGATTATGCGGATAGGATGGTGGTTGGCAGCCTAGAGGGTTATGATTTGGGTTTTGAAGAGCAAACATGTATTGCTCATATGACCACCCTGCCATAATGGAACCGGAAGAAAGTGGAATATTACCTGTAGGGTTAATGACTCTGGACACTGAGGATGAAGGACCACTGCTAGCAGGTTCCACAGGAGGCCCAGTAATAGTGGTAACTATTAGCGCTTGAAATTTCACCTCAGGCTGAAAAAGGTAAACTCCAAGGCAACATCAAACCACTTAGCCTCGTAGCTAGCCCTATGGGGCAGGAGAGGGCTCTCTCCGGTCTATCTCGGCAAAGATCTTCAACGGGTGGAGATGACCAATAAAGAACAATTATTTTAGGCTAGTAAACTAATAAAAAGGTTTGATTTGGGACTTTTAGGGTTTTGGTGGAAATTGGGGAAAAGCAATTTTGGGTGCGGGGATTGGACACAGTTTTCACAGGGGGGTTCTTTGGGGCAAGGTAAGAGACTGTATTGATGCCTTTGAAATATGTGGATGGATTGAGAATGACTGGTGAGGAGCTAAGGAGAGCAAGCAATCACCTTGAATTCTCCTTAAACAGCTGAAAACATTGATATTAAGCAAACTTAAAGGCAGAGCATAGCCACCATGAATTCTACCTTAACACTTCATTTGCCTAATTTGCAGAAGAAAAAGTAAGAAGATGATTCACAAAAAAAACTTAAAAGTACAAAGAGAAACACACCATCAATACATGTAGCCACAGGAATCCCAAAAAGGATTGCAAAACCCTGGTCTTTCTTCCTTTGCCAAAAATGCAGAGATACAATGAGTAATACAATAGAAGCTTTCTCCCTCAAGAGTCCAACCATGA